>UESW01001300.1:0-51051 GCA_900491605.1 Calamus simplicifolius
ACTTGATCCAAACAGGCCGAAGAAGAAAAAGGGGCAAGATATTGCTCAACAAGGTATTTATATGATAACACCTTGTAATTTTTCTGTATATGATAATCAGACCTGGGTATTGGATACCGGGAGTCCTTTTAACATTTGCAATTCATTGCAGGGACTATAGGTCACTAAAAGATTGAGGACAATGAAAGATTCCTAAATATCGGCGATGGAAGATTAGTTCCAGTACTGGCATTAGGAGTTCTTGAAATAGTTTTCAATAGAAATGTCATTATACTAAATGATTGTCATTTTTGCCCAACATTCTTGTTGAACGTAATTTCTGTAGGCCTTCTGGCCAAAAGTCATTATGAAATTTCAATAAAGGTGTTACTTTGAATATCATTATGAATGGAGTCACTGTAATGACTGGGCATTTATCTAATGGCAATTATATATTATCACAGCCTGTGAATGTAGTGTACAAATCAAGTAAGCACCCTAGAACAACTGATATAACAGACATTTATCTTTGGCACCATCGGCTGGGTCATATCAATAAGAACAGATTAAACAGGTTAACTCAGGAGGGCATCCTTCGAGTTGATGATTATGAATCATTAACTACCTGTGAATCCTATCTTCTTGGTAAAATGACCAAGTCATCTTTTACTGAAAAGGTGAAAGAGCTAAAGAGCTATTAAGTCTAGTACATACTGATGTATGTGGACCAATGAGCACTTGTGCCAAAGGTGGATATTACTACTTCATTACTTTTACAGACGACCTTTCTAGGTTCGGTTATGTCTATCTTATGCGACATAAATCTGAATCGTTTGAAATGTTCAAAAAATATCATAAAGAAGTAGAAAAACAAACATGAAAATGTATAAGATCTTCGATCAGATCGAGGAGGCGAATACCTTTTCAATGACTTTGTGACATATTTAAGGGAGAATGGGATTCTCTCCCAATGGACTCCTCCAGGAACACCACAACATAACGGTGTGTCAGAAAGGAGGAATCGAACTCTGTTAGACATGGTTCGATCCATGATGGGTTTTGCAAGCTTGCCAATATCCTTTTGGGGATATGCATTAGATTCAGCTTGTCATATTCTCAATAAGGTTCCAAGTAAGTCTGTTTCAAAAACTCCACATGAGATGTGGTATGGACATAAACCGGTAATCACCTATCTGAGAGTCTGGGGGTGTCCAGCTTATGTGAAACGTGCAAAATCAGACAAACTTGAACCCAAATCTGACAATATTTTTTCATCGGCTATCCGAAAGAAACCAAAGGATATTACTTCTACAATACTGAAGAACAAAAGTTGTTCATTAGTAATAGAGCAGTTTTTCTTGAAAAGGAGTTCCTTAGTGAAGGAACAAATAGCTCTAATGTTGAACTTGAGGAAGTTCATCAAGTAGAAGGAACAACACAAACCAGTGAACCCTTAGAATATGAGTTGATTAGATCAAACTCAAAACCCATTTTAGATGCACCATTAAGGCAATCTGGTAGAGTACCACATCAACCTGACAGATACTTAGGTTTCTTGGTCCAGAATGATGATCCTGTTGAACTCGATGAGAACAACGAGGATCCGATCACCTATATGGATGCTATGCAAAGGACTGACTCTAATAAATGGCTTGATGCCATGAAATCCAAACTTGATTCCATGAAGGACAATAATGTATGGACATTAGTTGACCCACCCGAAGGGATAAAACCCATAGGGTGTAAGTGGGTTTTCAAGAGGAAAAGAGGCGCAGACGGAAAGGTTGAGACCTATAAAGCACGTCTGGTTGCCAAGGGGTATCATCAACGTTATGGTATTGACTATGACGAAACGTTTTCTCCTGTGGCAAAGCTGAAATCTATTCGGATTATGCTAGCTATAGCAGCACACTTAGATTATGAGATTTGGCAAATGGAATTTTAAAACCACTTTTCTAAATGGTGATTTAGAAGAACATGTGTATATGATACAGCCTGAAGGTTTTATATCTAAAGATGAGTCTAAAGTGTGCAGGCTACAGAAGTCTATTTATGGACTTAAGCAAGCATCTAGGAGTTGGAACATACGATTTGATAAAGTGATCAAGACTTAAGCAAGTATCTAGGAGTTGGAACATACGATTTGATAAAGTGATCAAATCTTATGGCTTTATTAAGAATAAAGAAGAACCTTGCATTTATAAATGGCTAACGGTTATGTTATTGTATTTCTTATATTATATGTGGATGACATTCTCTTAATCGGGAATGATGTCCCTGCATTACAAGGAATAAAGACATGGTTATCATCACAATTCTCCATGAAAGATCTGGGAGAAGCATCATACATCCTCGGGATGAAGATCTATAGAGATAGATCTAAGAGGATGCTTGGTTTATCCCAATCTACGTACATTGACACAGTGCTAAAGAGGTTTACATGGAGAATTCCAAGAAAGGCTATCTTCCGATAGGCCATGGAATTCATCTTTCTAAGAAGGATTGTCTGACAACTCCTAATGAAAAGAACGTATGAGTCGAATTCCATATGCTTCGGCAGTAGGATCGATTATATACACCATGACATGTACAAGACCAGATGTGGCATACTCACTAGGAGTAGTGAGTAGATACCAATCTGATCCAGGAGAAAAATACTAGCAAGTTGTTAAGACAATCCTTAAGTATTTAAGAAATACTAAGGACCAGTGGTTAGTCTATGGAGAGTCTGATTTGAAACTTGTTGGATATACTGATTCCAATTTTCAATCAGATCATGATGATAGAAAAAGTGTATCGGTTTCGGGTTTATCCTAAATGGTGGAGCTGTTTGCTGGAAAAGTTCCAAGTAACATACAGTTGTAGATTCGGTGTGCGATGCAGAGTACATCGCTGCATCAGATGCTGCGAAAAAGCTGTGTGGCTGCAAAAGTTTATCTCCGAGCTTGGAGTAGCACCTTCCATAGATGGACCAGTCCTGTTGTACAGTGACAGTACTGATGCCATAGCTCAAGCAAAGGAACCATGAGCATATCAGCGCACCAAGCACATACTGTGTCGGTTTCATCTTATATGAGAGATTATAGACCAAGGTGACATAAATCTTCAGAAGATTGATGGAAAGGAAAACCTAGGTGACCCATTTACTAAAGCACTCAGCATCAAGGAGTTTGATGACTATAAATTGAAGATGGGTATTAGATACTGTAATGAGTGGCTTTAGGCTAAGTGGGAGTTTGTTGGGAATTGTATCCTAAAGCCAATCCATTTGATGATTGTGTTGATGTAAATTGTATATAAATTGATATATTAATAAAAGTTATTTGGCAGTTTATTCATTACAAGAACATCTTCTTAAAACTCCTAATAGTAATGAAGCCCTCAGGATCTTCCTTCACGATAAATGAGGATTTATCTTTGAAGGTCCTTAAAAGAGTTTGCGACCAAATGATATACTATGACAGGGCCATAGTACTATCAATTATAGGACGTTGTATATCATATTTGTTGGTTGTCCTCTTAATCAAGGAGTGTAGAGACACTGGTATGACATACAGGTGAAAGTGTAGGAGTACATTTCACCGAACGTGACTCATTTCCGGATACTCTACTGTCAAGAGTTAATCCGAGAAGATATAGGTATAAGTATCCTTCAGACCTGAAGATCACAACCAGTGGCTTACAAGAAACTCATTGTACTTAGGTGCCAAACCACCTGGATTTTTAATCCAGCTACAAAAGGTTACTGGGTGCAGTCAAGTACTTGTGGTAGTCAGTTGTGGATCAAGATGGAATTTGACCTATCCCGTTAAAAGGAGAAATGCTTGTGTTTCAATTTAGCAAGACCTTGGCCAAGGCACTTCATGTGAAAGTCACATGATCACTAAAATTGAAATCACTTTATGGATTTGCTGTTTAGAGTTGACAGGCTCTTAAGCCATCCTTAGCATTTGTGGTCAAGAGGATGAATTATATGGTAACTATTTCTTAGGGTTCTTGGAGTTTGCTGGCAACTCTTGACCTATCCGAACGTCGGGTTCCATTGCTAGATGGCACATCGATTAGTATAGAAAATTGTTTCTATGCTACCGGCTTAGGTTCGAACCTAGAGAGTCACACACATAAAGTTTCCTAGGATGATCTATTTGCTGATCAACGATTGAGAATCATATATGATTTAATTAATCAATTTGATTGATTGAATTATCTCAATTGGATTAAGTACAAGTGAATAAGATTCAATTTGGTTTAAGTCTACTAGAAGGACTAATCAATTTTAAATATTGATTTGAAATTAGATTTGATTTGGATTTAAATAGATTCAGTATTAGCCAAATTTGATTTGGGCTAGGACCATGATCTATATTGGTTTAATCCAATAAATTCAAATTAGCTTAAAACCAAAAATCCAAACCCCATGTGTGAAAAAGGTTTTTCGCATGATGAGATAACTAAAATCTCATCTCATGAGAAATTAAATTCTCATGCAGAATTTAATTTATAACTTTTTGTCTTCTTCAAATGATTCCCAAGTTCAAGAAAAATAAATTTTGCTAAAAGGTGCCTCTTTGGAAGAGCACTCACACAACTCTCCGTGCATTGACAAGTGTGTGAATTAATGTGCCTCTTTGGAAGAGCACTCCACATAACTCTCCATGCATTGACAAGTGTGTAAATTAATGTACCTCTTTGGAAGAGCACTCCACACAACTCTTTGTGCATTGATAAGCATGTGAATTAATGTGCCTCTTTGGAAGAGCACTCCACACAACTCTTCATGCATTGATAAGTGTGTGAATTTAATATGTCTCTTTGGTTTTCATAAAAACACCAGAATTCTAAATGTTAGAATTCAATAGGCTGGCTAATATGAAACTATAAATAGAGGACATCCCTCACCAGATAACACAACACAAGATCAAAAGAGATCAAAAATTCTAAACAGTTAGAACCAAGTGTTACAGTTCTAAGAGTTAGAACAGAAAATTCTAATGTGATTTTAGTGTTAGTAAAAGCTTGGTGGATCTTGGAGGAAGATTCAAGTGGAAGAATTCAAGATCAGCAAAATTGTTTTTCTGCGAGCTAGCACTCCCGGAATCCGATCATTCGGGGGCTTCGTGTGGATAATACTAGAGGTCGGACGATTGAACGGCTGCAGAGCACAAAGGATTTATCTACTGTTCTTAAGGTGAGTGATTTGATCCTTAGATCTTAAGGCAGGCTTCAAGATGAGTAGTATGATTTTTATCTTGAAGATTAAGATATGATCTTAATTATTTAATTTATATGCAATACTTAGATCAAACGATCATATAATATAAGGCAAAGATATGATCTTGATGCATGTTAGAAAGATTAATATGTAATCTTTAAATTTCCGCATTGATAATTGTTATCAAATTTTAAAATATGCATGCCTCAGGGATTAACTATCCCAACAGATAGACCTAAAGGTCATTCGGTTATAGGATCTAAATGGGTATTTATAAAAAATTAGATGAAAATGGCATAATAATTAGAAATAAAGCTAGACTAGTTGCAAAATGATATAATCAAGAAGAAGTAATTGATTTTGATGAAACCTTTGCATCTGTAGCTAGATTAGAAGCAATTAGAGTATTACTTGCATTTGCATGTCATATGAATATCAATTTATTTCAAATGGATGTTAAAAGTGTATTTTTAAATGGATTTATAAATGAGGAAGTTTTGTTGAACAACCACCAGCTTTTGAAGATCATGAATTTTCCAAATCATGTTTTTAAATTGCACAAAGCACTTTATGGTTTAAAACAAGCACCTAGAGCTTGGTATGATAGATTAAGCAAATTTATAATTGAAAAATTTTTCTAGAGGAAATGTTGATAAAACCTTATTTTTGAAAAGAAAGATAAAGATTTATTGGTAGTATAAATATATGTAGATGATATTGTATTTGGTGCTACTAACAATCTCTTGTGTCAAGAATTTGCTAAGTTAATGCAGGGTGAATTCAAGATGAGCATGATGGGAGAACTCAATTTCTTCCTAGGACTACAAATCAAACAAAATGAAGAGGGGATTTTCATCAACCAAACAAAGTGCACAAAGGAAATTCTCAAGAAGTTTGGAATGGAATCAATCAAACCCCTTGGAACACCAATGAGTCCTTCATGCAAATTAGATAAAGATGAAGACGGTAAGCCTGTTGATCAAAAGCATTATAGAGGTATGATCGATCTCTATTTTACTTAACAGCAAGTAGACCAGATATTATGTTTGCTCTTTGTTTATGTGCTAGATATCAGTCTGAACCTAAAGAATCTCACTTAATTGCTGTAAAAGGAATACTTAGATATTTAAGTGGAACTCAAAATGTAGGATTATGGTATTCTAGAGACTCAACACTAAATTTAATTGCTTATTCTGATTCTAATTATGCTGGTTGTAAATTAGATAGAAAGAGTACAAGTGGTGCATGTCAATTTTTAGGAAGTAACTTAATCTCTTGGTTTAGCAAAAAGCAAAATTCGATTGCATTATCAACTGCTGAAGCTGAATATGTTGCAGTTGGAAGTTGCTGTGCTCAAATCCTTTGAATTAAGCGACAACTTGAAGATTATGGCATAACACTTGATAAAACTCCTATTAGATGTGATAACACTAGTGTAATAAACTTAACTAAAAATCCTATACAACATTCAAGAACTAAACACATTGAAATAAGATATCATTTTATTAGAGAACATGTAGCTAATAATGACATTTATCTTGATTATGTTTGTACTGATGAACAATTAGCTGACATATTTATAAAACCTTTGAGTGAAGAGAGATTTTGTTATCTTAGAGGAGAGTTAGGGATTTGTGACCCATTGGAATGATTTTGAAACCCCTAAGAATAACTATCTAGAATTCAATCAATTTCTTGAAAATTCTTTCATAATTCTAAGGATAATTCATCTAGACAGTTGAACCATTTGATTCACCAATTCCAAAGAATTTTATCCTATTTTATTGATTTTCTTTTGACAAGATTTAGATCCTGAAACTCTTATTTTTTTCTGAAACTATCTTGGAGTCGACACCCTAGTCAGTGGAGTCGACACCTCTTCTGTGTCGCTCTCGGTCTGAGACCTTAGAGCTGACACCCGCCTTAGCAGAGCCGACTTCAGTTCGGGTGCTAACCGAGTTAGCGACTTGGAGTCGACACCCGACTTTGCGGGAGCCAACACCTTGTGGTCCCAATTTGACTATTTTAGGGCCGAGTCGACACCTTTTCGTCCCCAATCTGCTCCAAACTCTCTCCAAAGCCTCTCCAAGCCTCCCAAAACCTAGAATCCATCCAATCCTTTATTCCCTAGCAATCAATGGCACCAAAGCGAAGAGGATCAATTTTTGGAGCTCCCGTGGCGACAAGGAAGAGGAGTGAGAGGCTGGCTCCTCAACTATCACCCAGCTCGACTTCTTCGTCTTCATCCTCCACGCCAAGTGCTGTACCAGATCCCTCTTCACCGCAAGTTGATCTATTGGCAGGCAAAGTGATTACAATGGGAAGAAAGGTTGATTTTGGATTTTTTGAAGATGAGGGTTTCACCATTGGCAAGCAAATCAAGGATATGGGTTGGGAAAAAGGTATGCTCTTTGGATGTATCTACCTATCTATACTGCTTTGGTTAAGGATTTCTATTTGAATCTTTCTAGAGGAGATGGCGGTCTTATTAGTTTTGTTAGAGGAACTAGGGTTCATCTCAGTTCTGAAATTTTGGGAAGATTGTTAGATATTCCTGTCTCTGGAATGATTGCTAATGCCCATAGTGATAGAGGAGTGGCATTGTCTAGAATGCTTGGCAGGGATGTAGCAGAATTTGAGGAGGTTAGGGCTAATCAGTTGCCCTTGGAGCTTAGACTGTTACACAACATATGCAGTAGGATTTTGTTTCCTAAGATCGACTGTTTTGAGTATGTTTCTAAAAGGGACATACTAGTGATGGACTATGTTGTTACCGGCCAGCCTATTAACCTTTCGGGTATGATGATTTGTTATATGGCCGAGGCCGGAGGTAAGAAGAGATCTACCCTTCCATACGACATGATTTTGACCAAGGTTTTCCAAAGCCAAGGAGTTAACATATTAGATAATGAGCCCATGAAAAGCTTAAGACACACTGATTACTACAATAAAGATACTTTGCACCGGATGGGATTCATTAAAATCAATGGAAACTAGGAGAGGAAAGGAAGCATGGATGACAGGGCAGTTGAGATGGACAATGCAGAGCCTTCAGTGAGACATACTTCACCTGGCCCTAGCAGTCTTGCACCTCTAGCACCTGCACCAGATTCTACATCATTCACTCAGTCCTCTGCTAGTTTTTCTGAGATTCAGATGGAGCAGTTGAAATCTTTATTTTTGGATCAAGAAGATAAATTGAAAATTGAGTTTGATAATAGACTTATGGGTATAAAAGAATCATTTTACTCCTTAGAAGACAAAGTGAATAGAATCAAATCTTCCCTTGGAACTTCTTCTGAAGCCCTAAGTATGATTTAATGAATATTTTTGACAAGATCAAGGACATTGCGGGTGATTCTGACACATATTCTAGAAGCAATGTAGAGCTACAAGATAAAATACAAAATGTAGCTAACTTGGTTGAAAAGAGCTTAAATGATTTTATGAAAATACAAAAGGAAGGAATGGAGAAGATATTAGAAGAGCTCAAGAAACATCTCATTTGGATATTAAAGTTTAAGTTTGCTTTATGATGTATTTTGATGTTTTATTTACATTTTGATGTACTTAATCTTTGATGTTCAGTTTGTATCTATGATGTAATGAAGTTTGATGTAATAAAATATTTTGTTAAATGATGTAATGAAGTATGATGTAATGAAGTATTTGACTTTTTGAAAGATGTAATAAAGTTTCAGTATTTAATAAATATCATAGTTGAACTTTGATATTAAGTTGCTTGGATTTTGAGTTAATATTGTTATGTTCAAAGATTATTGATTCTTATGTTTAAATTTTAAACTAAATGAATCTTTTCTTAACCTTTTTGTTGATTACAAAAAAGGGGAGAGAAGATAATTGTATATGCATTGAATGAACTTATTGAATGAATTTGGTGATTAATTGATATCAAGCAATGAATTTGATTAATTGATATCAAGCATTGAATGAACTTAATTGCATGAGTTTTAATGATAAGGGAAGAGAAGATGTTAATTTGAGTATCATATGGGGAGCTACCTCATTCATGGGGAGCTTAACTATGTGAATTTATCTCTGCTTTGAAACTTTCATTATTTAATCATGCATATACTCAATGTTTTTATCATCATCAAAAAGGGGAAGATTGTTGACCCAATTATTGATTTTGATGATTAACAAAAGCCATGAGTATATTCATTGTGTTTTTGACAAATTTGAGAAGTGTTTCAGGGTTTAAGAATGTTTAATTATTCAAATGATACACAAAATCAGTTTTGAATTAAGTTTTAAATAGAAAATATTTAAGTTCAGAACTTGGAGTCAACACCTACAGTGTCTAGAGCCGACACCAGGGCGTATCAGAACAATTCTAAGTTTTTGGCACGGTGTGGAGTCGACACCTGAAACTCTGAAGCCGACTCTAACCTGAGATACAGAGAAGTGCTTTCTGCATTAGTTTTTGGAGCCGACACCTAAAATTCGGGAGCCGACACCTGGAGTTTGGGAGCTGACACCTGGAATTTATGGAGCCGACTCTAACCTGAGAACAGAGAGCATATTTTTTAGACATCGTTAGAGTGACACCCTCAGATACTGGGCCAACACCTGGATGCGCCGAACCGACACATCACTTTTTCGGAGCCGACTCCCCAACGAACTTTTTATTTCTATTTTCGGAAACCCAAGTTGGAGCCGACACCTGCAAAGTTGGAGCCGACTCCAACCTATCAGGAATGGATTTTCAAATTGTTAGAACGAACCCTAACGGTAATATTTTTCTACCTAATCTCTAACGGCTATATTTCTTTGCATGTAGAAGCAATCCAAGTATCCTGTAATGGCTATTCTCTTACTTAATCTTGGATTAAGAAATATATAAAAGAGGGCATCCGATCGTTTGAAAAACAAGACTGAAAAAATTGAAAAAAGCAAGTGAAAAAGAGATATTTTCAAAGAGAAATCTCTGAGTGCACACCCATTATCTGAAGAGAGATTCAAAAGAAATCCAAAGCCTTCAAAGATCAATTTTGGAGGATTTTCAAAGAAGAAAAGAAGAAGCTCAAAAGCCCCTTTTTCTTCAACTTTGTTGACCCAATTGATGATTTTGATGATTAACAAAACTATTTGAGTATAACTAATGAAGGCTCTAATGATTTTGATTAAGTGTTTCAGATTGTAAGTCTATTGAATGATCAAAATCAGGAGTTACATCGTGTTCTGGATCGAATCTAATGTCTAGGTAAGATTGCAGACATTAGAGTCGACTCCGAGAATCACAGAGCCGACTCCGGATCTGGCACGGAAGTTAGAGTCAACTCCGAGACTGTTAGAGCCGACTCTCACAGAAGAAACAGAACGTTGATTTTTCTGGCCCCGATTTAGAGTTGACTCCAGGTCTGTTAGAGTCGACTCCAGAAAAGTTTCTTGTTGACCCCAGAAAAGTCAGAGACGACTCCAGAAATAACAGATTAAAGTATTTCGAGTTAGAGCCGACTCCAGAAAAGTTAGAGTCGACTCCAACCCACCTGGAACGAAAAATCAGATTGCCAGATCAGCTCTAACAGTAATATTTCTATTTTACTTTATTTCTAACAGATATATTTTGTTATAAGGTACACTCCAACGGATAGTTTTCTTCCAAAAATGGCTTGAAAGAAATCTATAAAAAGGGAAGACTATCATTCAAAAAAGAAGAACAAAAAAAAAACAGAAAAAAGAGAAACAAATAGAGAAATCCCAATCCAAAAATCCGAAAAAGAGAGAGCCTGAATCTCAAGAGGAAAACCTTCTAGCTCAAATCCACTCCACTCCAAAACGCTCAAGAGGAATCCAAGGCATTCAAATCAAAGTTTTGGTGGATTTCCCAAATAGGAGAAAGAGGATAAGGTTCTTGCTTTTCAACCCTTCTCAACTGCTTCAACTGTGAAGAATCGGAGCTGAGGCTTGATTCAACCCAGCAAGGAGAAGAAAAAGAAAAGAAGAAAAGCTCAAAAGCCAACCAACTACAAATCAGGCTTTTCTAAACCTTGTTATTATATTTGATTATCTGCTCATTAAGGAGCTTTGTAATTGAAAAAAACATTTCTATTATTTGTGTCTAGTTCAATCTGGGGGATTGAACTAGTGAGGTAGTCTTACCTCAGTACAAGCTTGGGATAGCTTGTGTTAGGGTTTTTGTGCTGGTGACCCGGAAAACCAGCTGGGTTCGTTGTGCACCCGGAAAAACAACAAGTTTGAGTTGTGAGCTTGTAAAACAACTCTGCTGTAATCAAGGAAGATTATAGTGTGGACCCAAGTGAATCTTGGGAGTGGACGTAGGTGTTGGATACACCGAACCACTATAAACTCTTTGTGTTTGCCGTGTCTCCTTTATCTCTATCTCTATCACTATCTTACTGATTGCATCTTGTTTTTGCATTCACTTCATACATACTAAGCAAACAAACATTTCAAAAAGGTTTAAATTTTTAAGAACCCAATTCACCCCCCCCCCCTCTTGGGTTGTCATCTGGGCCAACAATTGGTATCAGAGCTTGTGCTCATTAGATTTTGATCACACGATCAAGAGCTAAAGATCCAAATGGCAGCTCAAGTTGGATCATTTGCTGAAGGTCATTCTACGAATAGACCTCCACTGTTTAATGATTCAAATTATTCATATTGGAAAGCTAGAATGAGGATATTCATTCAAGCTTCTGACTATGAGCTATGGGTGTTATAATTAATGGACCTAGTACACCCACATATGTTATTGATGGCACTATTGTTCCTAAGCCCGAAAGGGACTGGAATGATAATGATAGGAAAATGGCACAGCTCAATACTAAGGCCATGAATGTCTTATATTGTTCCTTAGACGCTAATGAATTTAATAGAATCTCCACTTGTAATTCCGCAAAGGAGATTTGGGATAGATTAGAGGTTACCCATGAGGGTACCAACCAAGTAAAAGAATCCAAAATTAATATTCTTGTTCATAAATATGAATTGTTTAGCATGGAACAATCTGAAACCATTGCATGCATGTACACTAGATTTACAGATATTGTAAATGGTTTAAAAAGTCTTGGTAAGACATATACTAACTCAGAACTTGTTCGAAAAATTCTTAGGTCATTACCAAGATCATGGGAAGCAAAAATGACAGCAATCCAAGAAGCAAAGGACCTCAACATTTTACCCTTAGAGGAGCTTCTAGGATCACTTATGACCCATGAGCTGACTATGAAGCAGCATGTAGAGGAGGACACAAAGAAGAAGAAAATGATTGCCCTCAAAGCTGCAAAAGAAGAAGAGAGCAGCAGCGATGATGATGATGATGATGATGATGAAGAGACTGCTCTCTTAGCCAAAAAGTTTAAAAGATTCATGAGGAGAAAGAAACCCTTCCACAAAAAGAAATTTGGAGCAAAGTGGGAAGGAGAAAAGGATAAGAACAAGGACAAGGACAAGAAAAAAAAGAAAGACCCCTTGACTTGCTATGAGTGTAACAAACCGGGGCACTTTAGGAATGAATGTCCAAAATTGAAGAAAGCCTACAAAAAGAAAAAGAAGGCTTATGTGGCGACTTGGAGTGATAGCGAAGAAACTTCTTCCGAAGAAGAAGAACAAAAGGAAGTCGCAAATGTATGTTTTATGGTGGACGACAATGATGAGGTAAGTTCCGATAACCCTTGCGATGAGTTTGCATTTGATGAACTATTTGATGCTTTTAATGAACTTGTCGGGGATTTCAAGGTTTTGAAAAAGAAATACAAGATTTTGAAAAATGAAAATTTAACTTTCATTAAAGAAAAGAAAATCTTAATAATGAAGTTAAGAAACTTAAATCTGAAAATGAGATTTTAGTAAAAGAAAAAGAATTAATTTCAAATGAAAATGATAAACTAAGGAAAGAGGTTGAAAAACATAAGAACATAGTTGATAAGTTTACCTTAAGCTCAACTAAATTAGACATGTTATTAAATAGTCAAAAAGCAGTTTTTGACAAAGCCGGATTAGGGTATAACACTTTAAGAAAACAAAAATCACTGAAAAATATTTTTGTGCGTGCTGGCCAAAGTAATTTTACTTGCTTTAAATGTAATCAAAAAGGACATAAATCTTATGAATGTAAAATTCTAAAACCTAATAAAAACTTAAATATTAAAGGAAAGAAAATATGGGTTCCAAAAGGAACAGTTTTTATTGCTACTAACCATGAAGGACCCAAGAAAGCTTGGGTACCTAAATATAAGACTTGATCATCTTTGCAGGAGTGTCTTGCGGCCAAAAGATCAAAGCGAAAGTGGTATCTTGATAGCGGCTGCTCAAGGCACATGACGGGTGATAAAGATCAATTCATCACCCTTGAAAGCAAAAGAGGAGGAGTAGTTACATTTGGCGACAATGGCAAAGGCCAAATCTTGGGGTTTGGTAACATTCAAATAACTCCCTCCACACATATTGAAAATGTCTTATATGTTGATGGTTTAAAACATAATTTAATTAGCATTAGTCAATTGTGTGACAAAGGTTTTAAAGTATCATTTGAATCTTCTATATGCACAGTTGCTAATCCCATTGATAATAGCATTGTTTTTATTGGAAATAGAAATGGCAATGTATACTTGATTGACTTAGACAATTTGTCTACTAATAATCATTGCTTAGTTGCTAATAATGCTAATATGAATGAGATTGGTTGGTTGTGGCATCGAAGATTAGGTCATGCAAGCACACACCTGATTTCAAAACTAATTAGAATGGATTTAGTAAAAGGTCTACCTAAAATAGATTTTGAAAATAACAAAATATGTGATGCATGTCAGTTTGGAAAACAAACGAGAAGTTCCTTTAAATCTAAAAATGTTGTTTCAACTTCTAGGCCATTAGAGCTACTTCACATGGACCTTTTTGGACCAACTAGAACCACAAGTCTAGGAGGAAAGAAATATGGTCTTGTGATAGTAGATGATTACTCTAGATTCACTTGGGTAATGTTTTTAGCTCACAAAGATGAGACTTTCTCGATATTCTGAAATTCTTCAAGAAAGTCACAAATGAGAAAAACACTACCATAGTGTCTCTAAGAAGTGATCATGGAACTGAATTTGAAAATCACTTATTTGAAAGCTTTTGCAATGAAAATGGTATTAATCATAATTTTTCTGCACCAAGAACCCCTCAACAAAATGGAGTAGTTGAAAGAAAAAATAGAACTCTAGAAGACATGGCCCGTACCATGCTATGTGAAAGTAAACTCCCGAAATACTTTTGGGCGGAAGCTATTAACACAGCATGTTACATCCTAAATAGAGCATTAATAAGACCTATTTTAAAGAAAACACCTTATGAATTATGGCATGATAGAAAACCCAACATTAAATATTTTCATGCATTTGGTTGTAAATGTTTTATTCATAATAATGGTAAAAGTAACTTAGGTAAATTTGATGCAAAATCTGATGAAGGAATATTCTTAGGTTATTCAACAACTAGTAAAGCATATAGAGAGTTTCAATAAAGGAAGTTTAATTGTTGAAGAATCTATTCATGTAGTTTTTGATGAATCTTTAGCATCAAGTTCCAAAAGGATTGATGATGAGGAAGATACAAACATTCTTGAAAACAATCTTGAAAAACTTAATATTGATGTATCTTCAGATCATGAACAAGAAGCTAAAGATAATGATTCGCCTAATGCTGATGTTATTAATACTAATCATAATGATGTAGATCTACCAAGAGATTGGAGATACGCTTATAGTCATCCCAAGGAATTGATTATAGGTGATCCATCTCAAGGAATAAGAACTAGATCATCTATGAGAAATATTAGTAATCACCTTGCATTTGTTTCTCAAATTGAACCTAAAACTATTGAAGAAGCTGAAAAAGATAATAATTGGATGTTAGCTATGCAAGAAGAATTAAACCAATTCACTAGAAATAATGTATGGACATTAGTGGAAAGACCTAAAGATCATTCTGTTATAGGATCAAAATGGGTTTTTAGAAATAAACTAGATGAAAATGGCATAGTAATTAGAAACAAAGCTAGATTAGTTGCAAAAGGATATAATCAAGAAGAAGGTATTGATTTTGATGAAACCTTTGCACCTGTAGCTAGATTAGAAGCCATTAGGCTATTACTTGCATTTGCATGTCACATGAACATTAATTTATTTCAAATGGATGTCAAAAGTGCATTTTTAAATGGATTAATAAATGAAGAAGTATTTGTGAACAACCACCAGGATTTGAAGATCATGAATTTCAAATCACGTTTTTAAATTGCACAAAGCTTTATATGGTTTGAAACAAGCACCTAGAGCTTGGTATGATAGACTAAGTAAATTTTTGATTGAAAATGATTTTACAAGAGGAAATGTTGATAAAACATTATTTTTGAAAAGAAAAGATAAAGATTTACTTGTAGTTCAAATTTATGTTGATGACATTGTATTTGGTGCTACTAACAATCTTCTATGTCAAGAGTTTGCTAAGTTAATGCAGGGAGAATTTGAAATGAGCATGATGGGAGAACTCAATTTCTTCCTTGGACTCCAAATCAAACAAAGCAAAGAGGGAATCTTTATCAACCAAACAAAGTACACAAGAGAAATTCTAAAGAAGTTTGGTATGGAATCAATCAAACCCCTCGGAACACCAATGAGTCCTTCATGCAAGCTGGACAAAGATGAAGAAGGTAAGAAGGTTGATCAAAAATATTATCGAGGTATAATCGGATCCCTACTTTACTTAACTGCAAGTAGACCAGACATAATGTTTGTTGTATGTGCTAGATTTCATGAACCTAAAGAATCACATTTAATTGCTGTTAAAAGAATACTAAGATACTTAAGTGGAACAAAAAATGTAGGTTTATGGTATTCTAGAGACTCAACATTAAATCTGATTGCTTATTCTGATTCTGATTATGCTGGATGTAAGTTAGATAGAAAAAGCACAAGTGGTGCATGCCAATTTCTTAGGAAGTAACTTAATCTCATGGTTTAGCAAAAAGCAAAATTCGGTTGCATTATCTACTGCTGAAGCAGAATATGTTGCAGCTGGAAGTTGCTGTGCTCAAATCCTATGGATTAAGAGACAACTTGAAGACTATGGTATCACACTTGATAAGACACCTATAAGATGTGATAATACAAGTGCAATCAATCTAACTAAAAATCCAATTCAACACTCAAGAACAAAGCATATTGAAATTAGATATCACTTTATAAGAGAACATGTTGCCAATAATGAAATTTGTCTTGATTATGTGAATACTGAAGAACAACTGGCAGATATATTTACAAAACCCTTAAGTGAAGAGAGATTTTGTTATCTTAGAGGAGAATTAGGAGTTTGTGATCCTTTGGAATAGTTTTCTGAAACTCTTAAGGACATCTATCTAGATTTCATCAATTTCTTGAAAAATCTCGATATTCAATAAGGAAATCTATCTAGATCTTGATTCATTGTTTCCCCAATTGCTAAGGAACATTTATCTAGAATTTGATGATTAATTTGAATAGTTTCAGATCCTTGAAACTTGATTTTTTATCTCTGAAACTGTTAGAGTCGACTCTAACAGTTTGTGGAGTCGACACCTTAGTTTTTGATGTTCTGTCTAAGCAATTAGAGCCGACTCTGGCTTTTGTAGAGCCGACTCTAATTCGAGCGCTGACAGACTTTCTGGTTCGGAGCCGACACCCAGTTTTCGGGAGTCGACTCTAGTCGAACTAGGTCAAAAATAAAAAGGCGGAGTCGACCCCAAATCATTCCATCCGTCTCCCAAAACCTCTCCAAGGAAGTTCCAAAGCCTTTCCAACTTCCCCAATCTTCTCAAAGCCTTTGATTAAACATTCCAATCTTCTCAATGGCACCTAAGAGGCGCGGTTTCGTCGGTGGAGCGTCCGTTCCCACGAGGCGACGCACGATTCGGAGGCAACCCTCGCCATCCTCCTCTTCGGCCACTCAAGAAGATTCCCCTCCTTCACCCTCTTCACCCAAAGTTGATCAACTAGCCGGTAAGACTATTACAACTGGAAGAAAGGTCAATTTTGATTTCTTTGAGTCGGAAGGCTTCACAATAGGAAGATGTTTGAAAGAAATGGGGTGGGAAAAGATTTGTTCATTAGATATCCCCACTTATCCAGCCTTAGTGAGAGATTTTACAATGATTTAAGTAGAGGAGAAGGCGGTTTAATCAGTATGTAAGAGGAACAAGAGTTACAATAACCGCTGAAATACTTGGAAATTTGTTGGAAATGCCCACAATCGGTATTATGGAATATCAACATGATGATAGAAGTGGAGCATTGTCAAGAATGTTAGGGAGGGATGTAACCGAGTTTGAGGAAATCCTTGCAAATCAATTAAATCTGGAGCTCAGGTTACTACACAACATTTGTGGAAGAATTTTATTTCCAAAATTGGTAGATTTGAGTACGTCTCGGAGCGAGACATTCTTTTGATGGATTGTATAATTACTGGAAGGCCAGTCAACTTAGCTGGCATGATGATTGGATATATGGCAGAGGCTGCTACAAAGAAAAGATCTACACTGCCATATGGTATGGTTCTGACATTAATCTTTAGAAGCCAAGGTGTGCTTATTATGGATAATGAACCCCTAAGAAATTAAGGCACACTGACTATTATAGTATTTCTACTATTCATCGGATGGGCTTCAAGAAGTTAAATGGTATATGGATGAAAGGAGGAAGAGAAGAAAGAGCTGAAGAGATAGAGCTGAAGAGGCCAGAGTAGAAGATATCCCTGGACCATCCACTGCGGGACCATCAGTCCCTGATCCATTTATTGCGGGACCATCTACAGCTGGACCTTCAGAGGCCGGACCTAGCACAGTTCCCTCTCCTCCACATCAGTCTATTGCTGCTTCTGGGAGATTCTCTGATGAGCAGATTGGTCAGTTGAGAGCTTTGCTTGCTGAATATGATAGTCAGAGATCTCATGAGATTAATCAATTAAAAGAAGACTTTAATCAGCTGAAAGAAGAACTTAATTCGAGACTGGACATGATCTCCTTTTCCATAAGCAATTCTGTTGAATCCTTTGGTGCTGAACTTCACAAAATCTTTGAAAGGATGGAAGGCATTGCTGATGGCTCGGGATCTTATGTTCATGCAACTGGTCAACTGAAGAAGGACATTGACCTTGCAGTCTCACAGATTGAAGCTTGTCTTGAAAATTTTAAGAAATCTCAAAAAGATGATGTAATGGAAATCATAGGTCACTTGAAGAAAATTGTATTCAAACATATTTGATTTTGATTTTGATAGTTTGTATTTAGGAATTTTTGAGTATCTAATGTATTTCATTTTGGAATGTACATGAATCAACTTATGTAATGTTTCTTACTTATGAAATGCAATTTCACATTTTCAAATATTGACTGCTTGAATCCCTATGTCTTATTGAACCTACAATTTTTCTCTAATAACTTTCTTTATCTAATACTCTCCTTATTGCTGATAACAAAAAAGGGGGAGAGATGGTTGAATATGCAAAGAAAGAAAGACTTGAAATTTTAATGAGAGATGGTTGAATATGCAAAAAGAAAGAAAGAAAGGGGGAGAAATGATTGTTTATGCAAAAAGAAAGAGACTTGAAATTTTAATCAGTTCAATTAAAATTGATTTTTATATATAGGGGGAGCTATTCAATGCAGGGGGAGCTTAACAACAAGCTCAATTGCAATTTTCTGTACATTTAGTTTAAATGTTCATAATTGATGGATTATATTGAACTCATGCACAATTTTAAAAGTTTACTTTGAATATTGGCATCAAATCCTTCATTAAAAATGTTTTAAGCTTTAAAATGACTATAATCTTTAGTTCGAATGAATTTTTGAATGCATATACTCAAAGTTTTTGTTATCATCAAAAAGGGGGAGATTGTTGACCCAATTGATGATTTTGATGATTAACAAAACTATTTGAGTATAACTAATGAAGGCTCTAATGATTTTGATTAAGTGTTTCAGATTATAAGTCTATTGAATGATCAAAATCAGGAGTTACATCGTGTTCTGGATCGAATCTAATGTCTAGGTAAGATTGCAGACATTAGAGTCGACTCCGAGAATCACAGAGCCGACTCCGGATCTGGCACGGAAGTTAGAGTCGACTCCGAGACTGTTAGAGCCGACTCTCACAGAAGAAACAGAACGTTGATTTTTCTGGCCCCGATTTAGAGTCGACTCCGGGTCTGTTAGAGTCGACTCCAGAAAAGTTTCTTGTCGACCCCAGAAAAGTCAGAGACGACTCCAGAAATAACGGATTAAAGTGTTTCGAGTTAGAGCCGACTCAGAAAAGTTAGAGTCGACTCCAACCCACCTGGAACGAAAAATCAAATTGCCAGATCAGCTCTAACGGTAATATTTCTATTTTACTTTATTTCTAACGGATATATTTTGTTACAAGGTACACTCCAACGGATAGTTTTCTTCCAAAAATGGCTTGAAAGAAATCTATAAAAAGGGAAGACTATCATTCAAAAAGAAGAACAAAAAAAAATGGAAAAAACAGAGAAACAAATAGAGAAATCCCAATCAAAAATCCGAAAAAGAGAGAGCCTGAATCTCAAGAGGAAAACCTTCTAGCTCAAATCCACTCCACTCCAAAAGCTCAAGAGGAATCCAAGGCATTCAAATCAAAGTTTTGGTGGATTTCCCAAATAGGAGAAAGAGGATAAGGTTCTTGCTTTTCAACCCTTCTCAACTGCTTCAACTGTGAAGAATCGGAGCTGAGGCTTGATTCAACCCAGCAAGGAGAAGAAGAAAAGAAGAAAAGCTCAAAAGCCAACCAACTACAAATCAGGCTTTTCTAAACCTTGTTATTATATTTGATTATCTGCTCATTAAGGAGCTTTGTAATTGAAAAACAATATTTCTTTGTTTGTGTCTAGTTCAATCTGGGGGATTGAACTAGTGGAGGTAGTCTTACCTCGGTACAAGCTTGGGATAGCTTGTGTTAGGGTTTTTGTGCTGGTGAACCCGAAAACCAGCTGGGTTCATTGTGCGCCCGGGAAAACAACAAGTTTGAGTTGTGAGCTTGTAAAACAACTCTGCTGTAATCAAGGAAGATTATAGTGTGGACCCAAGTGAATCTTGGGAGTGGACGTAGGTGTTGGATACACCGAACCACTATAAACTCTTTGTGTTTGCCGTGTCTCCTTTATCTCTATCTCTATCTCTATCTTACTGATTGCATCTTGTTTTTGCATTCACTTCACACATACTAAGCAAACAAACATTTCAAAAAGGTTTAAATTTTTAAGAACCCAATTTACCCCCCCCCCCCTCTTGGGTTGTCATCTGGGCCAACAAACTTCTCTACAACAATTTTTTGTGAAGAATCCGAGCTAAAGCTTGATTCAACCATTCAAGAGAAGAGGAAAAGAAGAAAAGAAGAAAAGCTCACATTCAAATTGCTTCAAATAGGCTTTTCTAATCCTTGTTTATTTAAATTGCTTATTTGCTCGTTTGAGGAGCTGTTTTGTATTGTAAACATTATTTCTAAATTATTGTTTGTTAATTCATTAGGAGGATTGAATTAGTGAAGGTAGTTTGCCTCGGGACAAGCTAATTAAGATTAGCTTGGGTTTGGGTTGTGTGCTCGTGAGCCCGAAAGAAATCTGCTGGGTTCG
Organism: Calamus simplicifolius; assembly: GCA_900491605.1. Taxonomy (NCBI): domain Eukaryota; kingdom Viridiplantae; phylum Streptophyta; class Magnoliopsida; order Arecales; family Arecaceae; genus Calamus; species Calamus simplicifolius. The sequence goes on from UESW01001300.1 coordinate 20,837, forward strand.
TTGTGATCCTGGGGTAAAACAACAAGTTAGAGTTGTAAGCTTGTAAAACAACTCGACTGTAATTGGTGGGATTATAGTGTGGACCCAAGTGTTTGCTTGGGAGTGACGTAGGTGTTGGATATACGAACCACTATAAATCTGTATTTGCCATGCATTTATCTCTCTCTCTATCTTCATTTGTGGTTAGCTTTAATTAATTCAGTTACTCGAGCACTTTCATATCAATCTAATTATTATCAAAGAGTTAAATTTTTTAAAGAACCCAATTCATCCCCTCTTGGGTTGCCATGTGGGCCAACACATAAGTATCCAAAAATATCAATATACAAGATGAAATCAATTCCTTCATAAAGAAGTAGTCCCTATAAGTATTGATTCGGGGCTTGAATAATAAGAGCGCTTAATTTATGATTGGATCATAAATATTATTCATATAGAATCAATGGTACTTATGGATAAAGATATAATTAAAGAGGTTAACGAAAATGCTTTTTGAAGGATTAATTTATATGTAAGACTATATCAATGGACAATTCAAATCCTTTTGATATAATTAATTTTATAATTTTGAGAGTGTAGTTCTAAATTTTAGTGGAGTAATTTAAAAATAATAATTTAATATTTTTAATTAAGGTGTTAATTGAATGTTAAAATTATTGGGCTTAAAATTATAATGTCCATGGTTTTCTGGACGACTTCATTAAATTATGTAAACTTTATGATATGTTGGATTGAATTATTAATTAGAATTAATTCTAAATTAATTTACACAGAAAAATTAATTGGATTAATTTTTATTTTAAATAATATAATTATTTAAAATAAATTTAAAATTATTTAAATTAAAAAATTATACGGTGTGCTAGGAAATACATCGTTGGCATGTTAGTGTCCATATAAAAGTTATTTTATTGTTAAAGAAATACATGAGATTATCGAGGAGAGATTTTCTTTCTTCGATATCATTCCATGATAAAGATATCAAAAGAAATCAACAATTGATGTTCGATAGATATATAGGACACCCCACGTTAAAGTAACCTCCAAGTGTTAAAAGTTATTTTAACATTTTAGTTAATTAATTAACTAACAAAAAAAGAGGTGATAGTTATTATTCTCTCAGATATAAGATTCACGAGAGAAAAATAATGAAGGATGATTGTCATCACCCACAAAGAGTTTTCTCTTCATTTTCACTTTGTCTTATGAGTTGAGAATACAAAGTGAATAAAAAACCAGTTGTGTAATCTTAACCCAAAACAGAAATGCTCACTCGTTCGTGTTCATCATAATTTGGAGAACATTTGGAAAGATCCATGGTGATCGAAAGGATTTGATGATTCCTAGGTGGTGTTGGCGGAGTTTAAGACATTCGACGAAAGATCAATTTTTTAATCTTCTTATTATTTTATTATTAAATTAATATGGGTATAGATGACTAAATAAAATTTTTTAAGATATATATGATTTGATCCTTATCTGGCTTTCGTATATATCTCAAAATTATTTTGAGATAACCAACAGAGTCATCCAAGTAGTGTACCGTACAAGGATATCATGTTTCACATGGCACTATGTTATTGATTAATGCTTATGCCATGCATAGAGATCCAAAGCTGTGGATGAATCCGTTGGAGTTTAGGCCAGAGAGGTTTGATGAAGAAGAGGGGAAAGGATCCATGACATCCCTTTTGGGTATGGGAGAAGGAGGTGCCCAGGGGAGGGGTTGGCTATAAGAATTATAGGATTGGCCTTGGGATGTCTGATTCAATGTTTTAGTGGAAGAGAATAGGGGAGGAAGAGGTGGACATGACTGAAGGCTTGGGATTGACTATGCCAAAAGCCAAACCTTTGGAGGCCTTGCATGTGCAGATCATGTGGAAAGATGATCGATACTCTCTCTCAAATATGATAATATTTAAAATTTTCATTTTGTCCACCTACAATAATACTTTCATGACTGAAGGCTTGGGGTTGACTATGCCAAAAGCCAAACCTTTGGAGGCCTTGCAAGTGCAGACCATGTAGAAAGATGATCGACACACTCTCTCAAATATGATAATATTTAAAATTTTTACTTTGTCCACGTACAATAAATACTTTCATGACTGAAGGCTTGGGGATGACTATGCCAAAAGCCAAACCTTTCGAGGCTTTTGCATGTACAGATCATGTGGAAAGATGACCGACACACACTCTCAAATATGATAATATTTATATTTTTCACTTTGTCCACCTACAATACTTTGATGACTGAAGGCTTGGAGTTGACATACCAAAAGCCAAACCTTTGGAGGCCTTGCATGTGCAAATCATGTGAAAAGATGATCGACACTCTTTCTCAAATTTAATAATATTTAAAATTTTCACTTTGTCCATCTACAATAAATACTTTCTCCATGTATTCTGTGCTTGAGATTCTTGTGGAATGTATACGTTTGCTGCTAAGGAGACTGGGCATATTTAGAATGATTAAATATAGTTATGTGTAATATATGGTCTTTTAGCTATTTTACTGTCTCATTGGTGAGGTGAGACTAGATGCATTACTTGAAAAGAAAATGTATTATTATTTTTACTTTATATTGCTACCACTTTTGATCTAATGAAGCAGTTGTGTTTTGGAATAAGCTATTCTATATTATTTCTTTCATTTGTTGATTTTTCTGGTGATATAGGATTTATTTTATTTGATGAAAGGATATATCTAGTTTTCTAATTTATCTCATACTTAAATGAAGTTTGCATGTTAGATATATTCAGCCTGACTGATTGAATGATTGAATGATCTTATTCCATTAAAGATCATAAAATATGATATATGTCTTTGGTCCATTCAATCTGGATCATGATTTATCAATGCAGGGACTATAGTAAAATATAAATTTTTTTTTTATTTTCGACGCTAAATGTTAGCGTCGGGATAATCTGCTTATGTTTTTAAAAAGCGACGATAAAAAAAGACGCTTAGGCATATGCGAATAATTTGTTTCCGTGACAGATCGGTCAAACCGTGTCATTTTAAGTAGCTGCAAATATTTTTTTTTTTTAAAGAACCTTATAATGACTTTTTTTTTTTAATAATCTACTGCTCTGCGACTCTGCTTAATTTGTAACAGGGAGAGTGAGAGTGTTAATAACTGAAGACCAAGTAATTATATCAAACCGCACTGCTTTTATTAACCCTCCCCCCGATCATCGTGCCCTAGCTCCCGTCTCCCACGCCGCTCTCCTCTGCCCTAGCTCCGCGGCCGCTATCAGGAAGTGGACGGCCTGCATCGGCCGGAGGATCTCCACAACCCCCTTCAAAGTCTCCAGCCTCAACCCATTCGCCCTCTCCAACACCCTCTTCATCCTCTCCCTCTTCTCCTCCATCGCCGGCTCCATCACCTTCGCCGTATCCCATTCCCCCTCCCCCCACTCTCGCTCAGCACATGTGAAGAACCTGGCGTTTCTCTCCGTCCCCCGGTCTCCCCGCGTTTCTACGCTCACCGGACGCGGATCTCGGCGGCGGCGATTCTTTTTTTCGTCGCCCCTCTCCGCGTTTCTCTCGCCCCGCCGTTTCTACGCGCCCCGGACACGGATGTCGGCGGCGACGATGGAGGTGAGCCACGTCTTCGCGGATTCGGATCTCGGCAGCATCGTCTGCGACTCGGACCCGTGCCCGGCCGACGTGGTGGCCCTTCGCCGCCTCTCGGAGCACCTCGGGGCCCTCCTCCGCTCGACGGAATTAGGATTCTGCTCCGACGCATGCATCACCGTCGGATGCGCCGGCGGCGGCGACCCCCCGCGCGAGGTCCGAGTCCACCGGTGCGTGCTAGCCGCGCGGAGCCCCTTCTTCCGGGAGCGATTTGCGCAGGGGTCGACGCAGCTGGAGCTCGAGAATCTCGTCCAGGGTTTCGAGGCCCTGGGCGCGGTGCTGGACTACGTGTACACCGGCCGGGTGGACCCGCTTCCGAGGGGGGGGGTCTGCGAGTGCGTCGATGAGGAGTGTGTCCATGTGGCTTGCTGGCCAGCCGTTAATTTCATGCTCCAGGTGCTCTTCGCCTCCGCATCCTTCCAGATCTCCGAGCTCGTCAGCCTCTTCCAGGTTACCTCACCTTTCCTGGATCCTATAATTTTTCATTTGCATATGGCATCTTCTCCATTTGATTGACAGCTGTTCCTTGTTTTTTCATCCACTTCTTTGGCATGTTCTTTTATTTCTGCTTCTATTGTTAGGAGACATGTTAATTTCTGTTGAAACAGCTGCAAGACAAGCTGAGGAGGGAGGTGATACGCTTCTTGATGATATACAAACCTCATGGTTGGTTCATCAGGCTATCATTTGAGTTAGTTTTGACTCTTATCTGAGTTGATCATATATTTCTATTTTGACAAAGTAAATAATCAATTTGTTGAGTACCTCTACTTGGAATGGCTCTCTCATATTGAGAAATTCTGTCGAGTACCTCTACTTGGAATGGCTCTCTCATATTGAGAAATTCTGTCTAGTGGCATTTGATCACAGATTCCCTTGACAGCTGCATAAATCACTATAATTTGTTTTTCAATTGGAAATGGTGATTATTGTCGTCCTGTTGGTATTTTTTAATATATTATTTACCTCCCACAATTTTGGATGAGTTCTGTGTTCTTTTCTGTGTTCTTTCGTTATATAGTGCCTTTTTGGTGGCATTCCTCTCAGGTCAGGTTCATGGAAAGTTCTGGCCATAGCACAGAGCTGGAAAAAAACAGAGGCAGGGCTGTCTGATACGGTGGAAAAGATAATCTTGAACTTGAAGTAGATGTGTTTTCTTTGTATTATTATTCAAACTAGCATTTTAATGGAACAGGAACATGCTGAGCATGAACTCTTGAGTAATTGCAATCAAACTATCCAGTTTATATGCCTTTGAGATATTACCCTAATTTGTTGTAAGATGATTAGGCAATGAATGATAATTATTGATGTTTGTTGGGGGGTAAAATCGTCATTGCATTGATATCCGTGCGAGGCGGCTAAGGCTGACCTCCTCCGGGCTTCCGTAGCTCGGCCTCTTCCGGGCTTCCCTAGCTCGGCCTCCCCGGGCTTCCCTAGCCCGGCCTCCTCCGGGCTTCCGTAGCTCGGCCTCCGGCTTTCCTAGCTCGGCCTTCCTCGGGCTTCCCTAGCTCGGCCTCCTCCGGGCTTCCCTAGCTCGGCTCCGGGCTTCCTAGCTCGGCCTCCTCGGGCTTCCTAGCTCGGCCTCCCCGGGCTTCCGTAGCTCGGCCTCCCTCGGGCTTCCGTAGCTCGGCCTCCTCCGGGCTTTCGCAGCTCGGCCCCTTCCGGGCTTCCTAGCTCGGCCTCCTCCGGGCTTCCGTAGCTCGGCCTCCTCCGGGCTTCCGTAGCTCGGCCTCCCCCGGGCTTCCCTAGCTAGCTCGCTTATACCCAGCGATCCACGCCCCGACGTCTACCTCCGCGGAACCTGACGCGGGAGAGCTTAAGCTTACCCGAGCAGCTCCTTAGGCAAGGAATCATATCGAGACGTGGCCTAAGACCTATTGAAACCGCCCCAGGTCTACTCACCCAGATCCCAAGACATCGAAGAGCTCTCCCAGCCGTCGATCCCTTAACAGACAAGGCGTGGATTCTAACGGCCCCACAACGGCCTGATTCTGTCTACCCCCGTATCGTAACAACCTCAGAACCTTCCAGAAGATGCTCAAGTCCCCAGGTGACAGTCTATAAGTATCAGATTAACAGATTCCCTCAGGTACGCGCGACTCTGTACGCACACCTCCACTCTCACTCTCCTGCCCTTGGAGCCTCCGATTGGCCGCCCCCGGAGAGGTCTCCCGGAGAGATCCACCTCCTCATTATCTGGTTGATCGCCGATCCTTCCCCACTGACTTGAGCGTCGGAGGGTCTTCCGCGGAGGACCACCCCCAGCGTCCCTCCGCGTGTGGGCTTCTTTTGCAGGTCCGCCGCACCCCCTCCCGGAGATCGACCGCGCCCGAGTCGGAGGACGGATCCCGGCGGCAACAGATTGGCGCTAGAGGAAGGGCCTCAAGTCCCATTAAAACTTGAAGAAAGGAGACAAGGATCTTAATCCGGAGAAGAACCTCTCTGATGGCCAACCGGAAGAGAGCAACCTCTGATGCCCAAGATCAGGTCGCCTCCCAGAGGCCTGATCCGACTGGCGCCACAGCGCCACAACCCCCACCTGTCGAGACTCCGTCGCCGCCTGCCATTCCGGTGACCCAGGACCAGTTTGCTACGCTGGTCCAGCAAGTCCAGGCTCTCACCCACCTGGTCCAGGAGCGTCTTACGGCTCCTCCTGCTTCGCATCCCCAGAAAGAAGCGGCGACTTCTTCTTCGCCGGCAACCTCCTCCTCTGATCCGCATGAATCAGCGGATCCCCCGCATCGCCCCAAGGGGGACAAACCGGTCCCTCGAACCGGTTACGATAGAGATCCTCCCAGATCTCGGCGAGCCCGCTCCCTCTCTCCGGCGACGTCTCACCATGATTCGACGCCGTCCTTGCGGTTCTCGCGCCCAGCTCCTCCTCTAGCCGGTGAGGAGGAGATCCGCCGTCAGATCCAAGAAATGCGTCAGGAGCTGGACGCCGCCAAGCAGATCCATCTGCCCCAGCCCAAAGCAGAGCAGGGCATCCCTTTCTCTAAGGGATCATGGAGGAAGTGATTCCCTCCCACGTTAAGCTGCCAACCGTCGAGCCCTATCACGGCTCCACTGATCCGGACGACCATCTCAGCAGCTTCCGGTCAATAATGATGTTCCACGGAGCATCTGATGCGATCCTCTGCCGAGCCTTCCCATCCACCCTCAGAGGATCCGCCCGAACCTGGTTCAACGCCTTGAAACCGGGTTCCATTGATTCATTCGACGAGCTGAGCCACCTTTTTATTGGCCAGTTCGTCAGCAGCCGCCGCCACCGACGGAGATCCGACTCCCTCTCCGAAGTCAAGCAAAGAGAGGGGGAGTCCTTGAGAAATTATCTTGGCCGTTTCAACAAGGCCATGTTGGAGGTGGACCACCTTAATCATGAGGTGGCTATGTCCGCCCTAGCGGGGGGAGTTTCAAAGGAGAGCGACTTCTATTTGGCAATGGAAGTCAGCTACCCCCCATGTCTGTCTGATATGATGGCCCTTGCGGACAAGTACGCTCGGGTCGAGGAGTCGCGGAGAGTGGCCCGCGCTGAGCAAGCAAGAAGAAGCAAGAGCCCAAAGCTCCCGACAGACACCGCCCTGCCCGTCGGCCAAGTCCACCTCGCCGCCAAAGAGTCCCTCCGCTGCCGCCAAGGAATCGCTCCCGGAGTCCCCCAGGCGATTCGATCGCTACACTCCGCTGACTGTGCCCCGGGCGCAGATCCTCATGGAGATAGAGCGCCAGCTTCCCCGACCAGTACCTCTCCGAGGGAACCCAACCCGAAGAGATCCCGCCAAGTACTGCCGCTACCATAGGGAGCATGGTCATGACACTGAAGAATGCTGGCAGCTGAAGAACGAGATCGAGAGACTGATTCGGCGGGGACGGTTGGACCAGTTCAGAAGAGCACCGAGCCGCAGCACAAGGAGGTGATCGCCAGCCCGAGCTCCCACAACTCCCTCCTCCACCAAATCCGCCGTGGTTGGCCGTATCAACATGATTGAAGAGGCCGGCGGATCGAGCTCCAGGGGCGACGGTGATGCACCGGTGCCGAAGAAGGCGCGCACAGGCGAACTTTCCTTTTCTGATGATGATCTTCTTGGGATACAGCTTCCCCATGATGACGCACTTGTTGTATCCCTTAACTTGAACAATTATGATGTAAGCCGAATCCTGGTCGATAGTGGAAGCTCGGTAAACGTTTTGTACCTCGGTGTGTTTGCCAGGATGAAATTGCTCATGGAAAACCTTCGAGCCGTGGATTCCACCCTGATGGGATTCACCGGCGACGTCATCATCCCAGAAGGAATCGTCACCCTGACGGTCCGCGCAGGAACCTGGCCCCTTGTAACCGTTGTACAGACCGACTTCTTAGTGACCGACCTCAGGTCCCCATACAACGCCATATTCGGCAGGCCCGGGTTGATGTCCCTTAAGGCGGTTGTCTCTATCCCGCATCTGTCAATGAAGTTCCCCACCGAGCAAGGAGTTGGAGTGGTTCGGGGAAGTCAGGCCATGGCTCGGCAATGTTTCGTCACGAGCCTTCAGTCCAGAATTCCCGAGGTTGACGGGCTAGACGCTCGTGAGGACTTCGCCGAACAACGGGAGAACCGGCGGAAGAGCTGGAAGAAGTACCGCTGGACGAAGCTCGGCCCGACCGAACCATAAGGATCGGGTCGCTACTCGAAGGAGAGCCTCGTCGCGAGCTGATCAGATTCCTCCAAAGCAATGCGGACATCTTCGCCTGGACCGCCTCCGACATGCCAGGGATTAACCCCGAGTCCTCGTCCATCGCCTCAATGTGGACGAGATGCACAGGCCTGTTAAGCAGAAGAAGAGAAGCTTCGCCCCAGACGGCAAAAAGCCATTGAAGAGGAGGTCGACAAACTCATCAAAGCCAATTTTGTCCGAGAGGTGAATTACCCCAGTTGGTTGTCAAATGTCGTCATGGTGAAGAAGTCGAATGGCAAATGGAGGATCTGCATCGACTTCACCGACCTCAACAAGGCATGCCCGAAGGATAGCTTCCCCCTCCCTCGGATCGACCAGCTCGTGGACGCCACCTCGGGCCACCAAATGCTGTCATTCATGGATGCCTATTCGGGCTACAATCAGATCCGGATGGCCCCCGAAGATGAAGAAAAGACCGCCTTCATAACCGACCGAGGTACCTACTGTTACCGAGTTATGCCTTTCGGTCTTAAAAATGCAGGAGCGACCTACCAGCGGCTGGTCAACAAGGTGTTCAAGGAGCAAATCGGCCGGAACATGGAGGTGTACGTGGATGATATGCTGGTCAAAAGCAAGGAAGCGCTGCGGCATGTTGAGGACCTCGCGGAGAGCTTTGCCACGCTGCGCAATATGGAATGAAGCTCAACCCAACCAAGTGTGCCTTCGGCGTCAATTCCGGGAAGTTCCTCGGCTTCATGGTCTCCCAGCGGGGTATCGAGGCTAACCCTCAGAAGATTCAAGCTCTCCAACAAATGGCGCCCCCAGCGTCTATTAAGGAGGTCCAGCGCTTAACCGGGAGGATAGCGGCCCTTAACCGCTTCGTGGCTCGGTCAGCCGAGAGATGCCTCCCCTTCTTCAAAACTCTCCGATCGGCCAAAATTTCCAGTGGACTCCTGAGTGCCAGAAATCATTTCAAGATCTCAAGAAGTACCTCGGCTCGCCTCCACTTCTCAGTAGTCCGATCCCGGGAGAGACTCTATTTCTGTACCTGGCCGTTTCGAGGGCGCAGTTTGCTCGGTGCTAGTCAAAGAAGAAAGCAAATCCAGAGGCCGATCTACTATGTGAGTAGGCTGCTCCGCGATGCGGAGACGAGGTACACCAGGATCGAGAAATAGTGCTGGCTTTGATCACCTCGGTCCGGAAGCTACGGCCTTATTTTCAAGCACATTCAGTGACGGTCCTCACCGATCAACCCATCAAGGCGGTGGTCCACCGTCCAGAAACATCGGGGAGGATGACCAAATGGGCCGTCGAACTAAGCGAGCATGACATACATTTTCAACCTCGCCCGGCCATCAAAGCCCAAGTGCTGGCCGATTTCCTCCTCGAGTGTACCATCCCAGAAGACGGCTCTACCCCAGAAAATCCCGAAGGACCAAAGCCTGAAGCTCGGTGGCTCCTTCACGTCGATGGGTCGTCCAACGCCCATCACTCCGGTGCGGGTCTAGTTCTCACCAGCCCAGAGGGGATGATCTTCGAATATGGCGTCCGATTCTCCTTCCCGGCTTCCAACAACGAAGCCGAGTACGAGGCCCTGTTAGCTGGTCTCCGGATCGCCCGCAACCTGAAGGTGGAAAAGCTTAACGCCTTCACCGACTCTCAGCTGGTGGCCGGCCATGTGCGGGGAGAGTTTGAAGCCCGAGAACCCAACATGATCCGATATCTCCAAGAGGTGCGCGGCCTACTTCCCCATTTTGCCGAGTTTGAAATTATTCAAATTCCTAGATCGGAAAACGCCCGTGCCGACCTACTCTCCCGATTGGCAACCGCGGAGACGATGGATGCTGAACAAAAATTCCATCTGGAGACTCTGGAGAAGCCGAGTATCATGGAAGCCGATCGGGTGATGCAAATCGAGACCGAACCATCCTGGTTCGACCCTATCCTCAACTATCTCAAAGAAGGGTCGCTCCCATCCGACCGAAGAGAGGCCAGGAAATTGAAGCTGCAGGCGACCCACTATGTATTGATTGACAGCCAGCTTTACAAGCGGTCTTTTTCTATGCCGCTGCTCAGATGCCTCCGCCCATCCGAGGCGAACTATGCTCTACGAGAGGTACATGAAGGGATTTGCGGCAACCATCTGGGGAGCCGGTCCCTATGCCACAAGGTGCTACGGCAAGGCTATTACTGGCCGACCATGCAGAAAGATGCGGACGATCTAGTCCGAGCCTGTGACGCCTGCCAGAGACATTCAAGCATCCAGAGGCTCCCTTCCGCCGAGCTAGTTTCTATATCCTCCGCCTGGCCCTTTGCCAAGTGGGGGATGGACATCCTCGGCCCATTCCCGCTGGCGACGGGACAGCGGAAATTCTTATTTGTCGCCATTGACTACTTCACCAAGTGGGTTGAAGCGGAAGCAGTTGCCAAATCACCGAAGCACGGGCCAGAGACTTTGTGTGGAGGTCCATCGTCTGCCGGTTCGGCCTCCCCCACACCATAATCACCGATAACGGTAAGCAGTTCGACAATTCCAAGTTCCGCCAATTCTGCGAGGAACACGGAATCCGTCACCACCTTACTTCGGTCGGGCACCCACAAGCCAACGGAGCGGCCGAAGTGACCAACAGGACTCTCCTCCAAGGAATCAAAGCTCGCCTCTCTAGAGCCCAAGGCAGGTGGGCGGATGAGCTGCACCATGTCTTGTGGGCCTATCGCACCACCCCGAGAATTCCGACGGGCGAGACTCCATTCCGAATGGCTTTTGGCACGGAGGCCGTCATCCCTGTGGAAATAGGCCTCCCATCTTTGCGGGTGGAGAGTTATTCGGAGGAAGCCAGCAACGAGCAACTCCGCACCAACCTCGACTTGGTAGAGGAAGTCAGAGAGAAGCCCGAATCAGGACGGCCGCCTATCAACAGAGGGTGGCTCGGTACCATGCCTCCAGGGTCAAGGGGAAAACCTTCCTACCCGGCGACCTCGTCCTCCGAAAAGCTTCTGTATCCAAACCGCTGGAGCAAGGAAAGCTGGCGCCGAACTGGGAAGGCCCGTACCAAATCACGGAGATCATTGGGCCAGGAACCTACAAGCTGCAGGATCTCGATGGGAAATCCGTCCCCCGAACGTGGAACTCGGACAACCTCCGCAAATACTATCAATAGGGTATGTCCTTTATGCTTCGCCAGTTATCTATTTTCCCGCAACTTCTGTGTGAATCGATTATGCACCATATTGCCATAAATCGTAAAAGGAAATAGATGCTGCTTACCAATCCTCGGTACAACCGAGTTATCTGCCTGGACAGGAAATCTCCGAACCTTGCAGGGCCAAGAAATCTCCGAACCTTGGCAGGGCCAAGTAAAACAAAGTCTCCGAACCTCGGCAGGGCCGAGCAACAAATCTCCGAACCTTGGCAGGGCCAAGTAAAACAAAGTCTCCGAACCTCGGCAGGGCCGAGCAACAAATCTCCGAACCTTGGCAGGGCCAAGGCAGGGCCAAGTAAAACAAAGTCTCCGAACCTCGGCAGGGCCGAGCAACAAATCTCCGAACCTTGGCAGGGCCAAGTAAAACAAAGTCTCCGAACCTCGGCAGGGCCGAGCAACAAATCTCCGAACCTTGGCAGGGCCAAGTAAAACAAAGTCTCCGAACCTCGGCAGGGCCGAGCAACAAATCTCCGAACCTTGGCAGGGCCAAGTAAAACAAAGTCTCCGAACCTCGGCAGGGCCGAGCAACAAATCTCCGAACCTTGGCAGGGCCAAGTAAAACAAATCTCCGAACCTTGGCAGGGCCAAGTAAAACAAAGTCTCCGAACCTCGGCAGGGCCGAGCGAACCTTGGCACAAATCTCCGAACCTTGGCAGGGCCAAGTAAAACAAATCTCCGAACCTTGGCAGGGCCAAGTAAAACAAATCTCCGAACCTTGGCAGGGCCAAAGTCTCCGAACCTCGGCAGGGCCGAGCAACAAATCTCCGAACCTTGGCAGGGCCAAGTAAAACAAAGTCTCCGAACCTCGGCAGGGCCGAGCAACAAATCTCCGAACCTTGGCAGGGCCAAGTAAAACAAATCTCCGAACCTTGGCAGGGCCAAGTAAAACAAAGTCTCCGAACCTCGGCAGGGCCGAGCAACAAATCTCCGAACCTTGGCAAAGTCCGAACCTTGGCAGGGCCAAGTAAAACAAATCTCCGAACCTTGGCAGGGCCAAGTAAAACAAAGTCTCCGAACCTCGGCAGGGCCGAGCAACAAATCTCCGAACCTTGGCAGGGCCAAGGTCTCCGAACCTCCGAGCAACAAATCTCCGAACCTTGGCAGGGCCAAGTAAAACAAAGTCTCCGAACCTCGGCAGGGCCGAGCAACAAATCTCCGAACCTTGGCAGGGCCAAGTAAACAAAGTCTCCGAACCTCGGCAGGGCCGAGCAACAAATCTCCGAACCTTGGCAGGGCCAAGTAAAACAAAGTCTCCGAACCTCGGCAGGGCCGAGCAACAAATCTCCGAACCTTGGCAGGGCCAAGTTCTCCGAACCTTGGCAGGGCCAACAAATCTCCGAACCTTGGCAGGGCCAAGTAAAAAAACCTCGGCCGAGCTCCCCGAGCCATGACAAGGCCAGGTAAAAACCACTCGGGCTAAAAACCCCAGCGAAAGGTCTAAACCCAGCCTCGACCAAAGCCGAACGGCCCCAAATAGTCCCCGAAGGACTTCGTCCGGTTTGAACGAGCACGTTGAGTAAAAAACCATCGGCGCGAAAAAAGCCACCATTGGCAAATTACTCTCGAGGCCATAAGCCCCGCGTAACCGGCCGAAGGCCCCAGGCAGAGTTAGGCGATTTCCCTCTCTGCCAGTGGAAATCTTTCGGATAACCCCCTATAGCCCATCGTTCAAGCCTACGATTAGCAAAACGACGGGGCACGACCCCCTGATCCGTCACACGGGTAGGCCATAAAAACTCAAAGGAAAGGGCTTCTAAACAAGATTTTCATTCATGAAAAGAGAACTACAAAGAGACGAAAAAGCAAAAACAAGGGGGAGCCCCGGTCAGTTGCCCCCCAGAGGCAACAGTTCCTCCAGGCGTCCGTCAGGTCAGCCACCTGCTGACGAAGGGACGAATCTCCTCCCTCTGCCGATCCATCATCCGGCGTGAGGCCTCCGCCTCCCTAACCGAGACATCCAAGAATTCCTCGGCGGTCCTCGCAAGCCGCTCATTGTCGCAAGGCCCGACGCAAGGGTCAGCCCATCGACCGTCACGGAGGTGGCCTCTCCTCCGAGCGGCGGGCTGCTAAGTGAGGAACGCGAGTCGTTGACGATCGCGCTGGAGAGGCCATTTTTTCAAAGCCGAGGGATGGCCAAACCAATCCCCCTCGGTCATATTTATACCCGCCAGGCAGGTATCCCGATCGGCCGCGCCGCGAACGCCGACCCATGAGAGTTTGCCACGTGTCGACATTCTAATGCGTGAGGAATCCGAAGAGTCGCGCCCTATCCCGAGTAAGATCGATAAGCGAACAGATTGTTCGGGGTTCCCCAGGCGAACACTTTCCGATCTGTCGCCCCCTGCATTAAATGCATTCGGCGCTTCCCCAGCCGCTTAATACCCCCCCTTCCTCGGAAAACGTGGAAGTCCGTCGCTCGGCCGATAATTGCCCCCTCGGAAAGAGCAGCATCGCCAATAAAGCGTGACAACACGCCGCCCGTTCCGCTCGGGCCCCCCTTATAAGCGCCACGTGGGCCTAACGGCGCTGCGCTCCCTCCGAGGAACCTCCAGGGCCGAGCTACCAGTTCTCCGAACCTCGGCAGGGCCGAGCTATAATTCTCCGAACCTCGGCAGGGCCGAGCTACCAGTTCTCCGAACCTCGGCAGGGCCGAGCTATTTCTCCGAACCTCGGCAGGGCCGAGCTACCAGTTCTCCGAACCTCGGCAGGGCCGAGCTACAATTCTCCGAACCTCGGCAGGGCCGAGCTACCAGTTCTCCGAACCTCGGCAGGGCCGAGCTACAAATCTCCGAACCTCGGCAGGGCCGAGAAATTCTCCGAACCTTGGCAGGCCAAGTAAGACGTTCCCCGAAACTCGAAACTGACTATCCCCTCCTTAAACCATGACAAGAAGGGGTGCGGATTCCCGAAGCTTCGGCCAAACCGACCTACGGTAAACCGAGCTCCGATAAAAGCGGAGCACAAAATACCAGACTCCTGACCTAAGCAAGGAGCGTATTTTGCCGAACGTCTACGAATCGCCGAATACGAACCTCGATTAGTTCGGGGCGTGAAGTCCTCGTCTAAGGGCGAACAACGCTTTTGACCCCACAAACAACAATAGCAAAAAGCTCGGCACAAGAAAAGATAGAGGAAAAACAGAATATAACTCTCTTTATTGCCGATCATGATCAATTACAAATGCCTCACAGGCGTTACAAGAGCATTGAAATGCATAAAATAAAGGCAAATACAAAACCGGCAACTGCTCCAAAGCAGACCCGCGACTGCGATGTCCACGGCCGGATCGGCAAATCAGGCAAACCACGAAATCAGTCCGCCTGGGCAGGATGAATTAAAAGATCCAAAAGGAGGCATGGCCCGCGGATGCTGATTCTGAGGATCCGGACGATCCGGCCCCCCCCTAGGAGGGGGTGCTGGATCGCCGCCACCCAGCCAAGGGAACCGGGGACCATCCGACCCCGGTTGCTCCCATCTTCTCCCTCCCGTGGCAAGGATTCCCCTCAGAGAAGGACGGGAACCAAGCCAGCGAAAAAGGGAGAATCTGTGCGTGCTACGGGGGTGTCGATGCACTTCCTACCTAAGCCCCCCGTAACCGGCCGCAAAGGTCACACGGAAGAGCATATGTGCGCTCTCCGTATGATCTCTGCGCCCCCCATGTGCGCTCTCCATATGATCTCCGAGACTCGTCCCCTAAGGGCGAGCCATCCTCCAGCTGCTCCCCGGTCGCCCCAGCTATCCGGCGGCAAGGAGCCCATGAAAGGAAAAGTCGATCCTCCCACTCGTAGCAACAGAGAAATGAGCATAGTAAAAGCTCTGGCGAGAAAGAAACTTTGGGGATAACCAGATGAGACCCCCTTTTCCCTTTTTATAGGCGGAAATGGACCAGGAAAAGCCACCCAGGCTGCGCGTCCCGAGATTCAAATTTCCAAGCAGTACTCCACGTGGTCTCTCAAGATTGGCGCCCCACTGCGCGCCAAACCCACCGCCTGAACCAGGACGTGTACGAAGATCCCTCCTGATCCCGAATCACAGTCATTAAATGCAGGAAATCGTCCGCTGACGCTTCGAAAACCGGCGGGCTCAGAAAATCGTCCTTTGAAAAGTACTGTCCAATAGTGGACGGTTGCGTGCGCATCGCAACGAGGCGACCTGCATGGGAAAAGAGCACCTTCCGGAAAGCTCTGATGCAGCTTTATGCCCCCCACTGTGCCGTATCACCGTTTCTAGTAAAGTAAAAACCGAATTGCCTGCAGGACAGCAGGACGCTGGCAGGATGGCAGGGCCGACCTGCGGCCCTAGCCGACCTACTTTATCCGTCGGCCCTAGCCGACCTATCGGCCCAGCCGACCTATTTTCCGTCGGCCCAGCCGACCTATTTCGCCCGTCGGCCCTAGCCGATCCATTTTGTTCGTCGGTCCAAACCGACCTATTTTGCCTATCGGCCCGAGCCAATACCTTTCCGGTCTCGAATTAAAGGTGGCCCAAGGATATCCGAGCCATGGGTCGAGGCAAGGCTAAGCAACAGCGGAGTCACGCAGAAAAACACTTAGATAAAAACAGGAAATCCCTTTGCTACGAAAGGTCAAACAAATGTCTAAAAGGGCAAGATACAATAACAACTCCTACGAACCAGGAGCCGCACCAGCCTTTGAGGATACCCTCAGTTGCGCCTGCGGAGGCATGACTAGGCTCACCCTTCTCCGATATTCTCGCCCCCTCGGCGGCAGTTTGCGATCGTCCCTCAGAAACTGCAGCTTCGCTGGGACTAGGGGCGCGCCAGGTTCGCCGTCAGAAACATCGACACATTCATCTTCGTCTTCTTCTTCCTCATCTTCGCCGTCTTCGGAATCTTCAACGCTCAGAAAAGAAAGGTCCCACTCCGGGCGCTCGCTAAGAATCCTCTGCTTGCACTCTTCCATCCCGTGACGGAACGCGTCTACGCTCATAGCGTCTTGCCGCCCCTTAAGTATGGCGAGCTGCGTGTTGGCCCCGCGGCCCGTTTCTCGGCCTCGCTTGGGCCTTCAAAATGGCATTTTGTTCCTCAAGCTCGCTAGCCCGTGTCTCGAGTTCCGAGCTCCTGCTGCGAGCGGACGCGAGCGCACTTTGGAGAGCCCGAATCTCCGACCCCATCCTCGCCATCTGGAAAAGCCAAATCAATCGGCGTCGCAAGGAGCCAGTAGAAAAATAAAGAGGGTAAAATGGGAGCATACCTCCCCCTCTCGCCTGGCCAACCTTTTGGCCAGCTCCTCGGCCTCACTCCGGGCTCTTGTCCTGTCAGCGCCGACCAGCTCGACCCTCTCTTGCAGGTACTGATCTTCGATTGTCTGGCTTCAATCTCCCCACGAGCTTGCGACAACTCGTCACTCACTCGAGTCATCATCCCTTGATGCCACCTAGCGTTCTCCTTCAAATCGGCGATTTCACCATCACGCCGTTTCATTTCTCCTCCACTTCGCCGAGCATTCTCGCCAGGCGCCTTCTTTCATCGTCGGCCTCTCTCCCAACCGGCTCAAACTCTCGCCGTGTTCCCGCCGCATCGCCGCCACCTCCGCGGAGTGTTTTGATTCGATCCTGGCCAACTCCAAGCATGCGTCGTCGTTCTTCGCCAGGAGTCCCTGTAACTCCTCCACCCTGCGCTTCTGCTTGGACACCTCGTCCACGGCAGCCTGATGTGCCGCCCTTGCCGCCTTCGAGTTCCTATCCATCGTGTCCATGAGCTCTTCGAACTGCTCAGACACCTTCAGCCGCGACTGGAGCTCGACATTCTCCCTCCGGGCCTGGACACTGGCCCCCGTCGCCAAACTCAGGCGCCAGCAAATCGCCCGGAAAGCAAAACGCTCTGCAAAGCAAAAAACTGAATAAGCGCCCACGACGGGGTCCATCGAGAAACATCTGTCGCACAGGAAAAGTGACTCACCCGCGAAGCGTAGTCCCGGGTCATCCTCATCAAAGTCGTGTTATCAATGGCGGGAAGGAGATGGATACTCTCAGCTACACCTTGCTGCCCGAACGCAGCATCGACCAATCCCAGGTCGGCAAACTTGTCCGTCGACGGATCCGCACCCGGATGCAGGACCGACCTTATCATGGCGGAAAACGCCTCATCAATGCTAGCCTCCGAGCTGCTGGGTTGACCGGCCCCGCCCTGAGGGACCGGCCTGGACGACCCCCAGCTGAGAAGCCTTCAACCTCCCAGCCTCCTCCATCAAGGCCCTGGCTTGGGCCTCTTCAGATAGCTCGGCCAGCCCAAGCGCCAGCCTCCCCAAAATCTTCTTCGAGGGAGCCCCGATCGTGGGACCCCCACTTTGTTGTGCTCCCTCCACCGATGCATCCTTCCCAGTCGCCACCACCTGCGTCTCCTCCGCGGGCTCCCCGAGGCCTCGGTCTGACCCGCCTCTTGACCCATCGAGGGCGGCCCGACCTCACTGCTACCAGACTCCCCGGCGGATAGACCAAGCAGGGGCTCCCCCTGAACTTCCTCCGCTGCGGCTATCTCCTCCCCCTCTCCCGCTGGAGCCAGTGGTAATCCCGCGGGGACAATGGGCCCCTCTGCTACGGCCGCCTCCACTGGACCCGTCGCGTTCCTCTTTCAAGGGGGACGCGGTCGGACGAGCCAGCGGAGCTTCATCCGAACTGTCCGATATCTCCAACACGAGAGGCTCGGGGGCCATGGCCGCCCTCCCCGGATCCTCCTTCGCCCCCGGCGCTTCTGCCATAACTGCCCCGGCATCCGGCGGCTCCTGCGGAAGTATGAGCCCTTTTTCGGGCCGGCCGCTGTCCGCGCCGCTACCTTCCCCTGGGCGCTTCCCTCTCTTCCTCTTGGAGAGGCTCGACAATGCCGACCTTGCGGCTGCCACATCAAAGCACACATACTCAGAATCAAGCACGTAATCGAAAAAGATACACGGCGCGAAAGGACTCACCTTGCGGATCCAAGGGGCTGAGCCCGGCTGCGAAGAGGGCCCCCTCCGATAAGCAGGTCGTTAGCCGAAAATACCTGTCCATTACGAAGGACATCCAGGTCCCTCTCCTCCTGCGCCGATAAGGCCGGATGCGTCTCCGCATCCCTCGCAACTTCCCCCCATCGTCGAGGGAAATCGGAACCGATGTTCCCCTCCGCAATCACGAACCGGCTCTTCCACCCCTTGATGGAAGAGGCTTATCCGCGATGACGTTAAAAGATCTCCGGGGCCCGATGGAGGTCCACTCCGATTTCCTCCCGGGAGTCAAGTGGTAACAGGTGCGGAAAAGGGGGAGAGTGCAACGATTTGAATCTGGTGACACATCGAAATGAATCCGACGATATTCCGCCAACTATTTGGAGCCACCATCGATGGACAGATGTTGTAGTGGGTCATGATCTCCTTCACCAGGGATGGAGAGGAAAACGAAGACCCGCCTTAAAACTATCCTCATAGATGAAAGACCCCGGACTCCAAATCTCGAGTAACCCTATCTTCGGGTTCCGGCACCCGAAGGACGACATCCAAGGGCAAGCCATACCTCTGGTGAATCCTCCCCAATCCTCAGCAACGATTCTGAGGCCACGTCGTCAGGGCTCATCGCCATTGAAAGGGTATCCAAACGAAAGCAATGAAGCGTCGGAGAAGATGAAAGACCAAAACCCACTTGGAACAAAGCGAGAAGACGCCAAGCGCGCATGCACAATATATATATATAGGGCGGCCGTCACTTCGCTTCTCCGCCAAGGAACCGCCCTGGGGAGGCGGGGCGTCTCATTCGAGGCGTCCGGAATCGCCTCGACAAACCCCGATCGATCGGGATTCACGGCACGGCGCAATCTCAACCGTCGCTAGTGGAGGAGCCTTACCTCCGAAGGTACGATGGCCCTGTCGCATTAATTAGGGCATCATTGCATGAACTGTTTAGGCCAAGACGTCCCATCCAGAGCGCGCCACTTGAGCTTATACTCCCTACGCCCGAACCTACGCTTCGAACTAGGGAGTGGAGGGCATGTGTTGGGGGGTAAAATCGTCATTGCATTGATATCCGTGCGAGGCGGCTAAGGCTGACCTCCTCCGGGCTTCCGTAGCTCGGCCTCTTCCGGGCTTCCCTAGCTCGGCCTCCGGGCTTCCCTAGCTCGGCCTCCTCCGGGCTTCCCTAGCTCGGCCTCCGGGCTTCCGTAGCTCGGCCTCCTCCGGGCTTCCGTAGCTCGGCCTCCTCCGGGCTTCCGTCGGCCTCCTCCGGGCTTCCCTAGCTCGGCCTCCGGGCTTCCCTAGCTCGGCCTCCTCCGGGCTTCCGTAGCTCGGCCTCCTCCGGGCTTAGCTCGGCTTCCGGGCTTCCCTAGCTCGGCCTCCTCCGGGCTTCCGTAGCTTCCGGGCTTAGCTCGGCCTCTTCCGGGCTTCCGTAGCTCGGCCTCCTCCGGGCTTCCCTCGGCCTCCTCCGGGCTTCCGTAGCTCGGCCTCCTCCGGGCTTCTCGGCCTCCTCCGGGCTTCCCTAGCTCGGCCTCCTCCGGGCTTCGTAGCTCGCTTATACCCAGCGATCCACGCCCCGACGTCTACCTCCGCGGAACCTGACGCGGGAGAGCTTAAGCTTACCCGAGCAGCTCCTTAGGCAAGGAATCATATCGAGACGTGGCCTAAGACCTATTGTAACCGCCCCAGGTCTACTCACCCAGATCCCAAGACATCAAGGAGCTCTCCCAGCCGTCGATCCCTTAACAGACAAGGCGTGGATTCTAACGGCCCCACAACGGCCTGATTCTGTCTACCCCCGTATCGTAACAACCTCAGAACCTTCCAGAAGATGCTCAAGTCCCCAGGTGACAGTCTATAAATATCAGATTAACAGATTCCCTCAGGTACGCACGCGACTCTTACGCACACATCCACTCTCACTCTCCTGCCCTCTGGAGCCTCCGATTGGCCGTCTCCCGGAGAGATCCACCTCCTCATTATCTGGTTGATCGCCGATTCCTTCCCCACTGACTTGAGCGTCGGAGGGTCTTCCGCGGAGGACCACCCCCAGCGTCCCTCCGCGTGTGGACTTCTTTTGCAGGTCCGCCGCACCTTCTCTTCCCGGAGATCGACCGCGCCCGAGTCGGAGGAAGGATTTCGGCGACAACAATGTTAAAAATTATTCTTGGGGCTTATTGTTTCTGAATTTTCCTACCATGTGTTTTTTCTATTTTTTAATGTGATTTCATATAGAATTTAGGTCATAAAAGTACAAGTTATAATGGTCATTTTATAGAATTGCTCTTATTAGCTGTGAAAAGGCTTTATTTAGCTACGGAGAAGTGGTGGCGTTCAAGATGGCTGAGGCACGGCCTGACCTCGTGCACTCGCTCGTCGTGTCGGGCTCCATCGTCACGATGACCGACTCGATCCATGAGCAGATAGTCCGCAAGGTCGGCTTCTCATCATCGGCGGAGTTACTCCTCCCGGAGTCCGTCAAGAGCCAAAAGGCCCTCCTATCGGTGGCCACCTACAAGAAGCTGTGGTTCCCGGAGAGACTCCACAAGGATTTCCTTAAGGTATGCGCCTGTCTCGCTTGTCACGTTAATCGATTCATTTGATTAGTGTTAGGGCTTGAGACAACGATAGCTAGAGAAGGGAGGTCGTGATTGAGTAAAACGAATGGTTTTGGTGGCGGGCAGGTGATGTTCAATAACAGGAAGGAGAGGAAAGAGCTCCTGAATGAGATGGTGATCAGAGACAAAGATGCCAAGGTCCCAGTCCTACCTCAGGTATGGACAAACTGTGCCTTTGTTTAATTTCTAGACCCAGACGTTTTGGGATCAGGTTTTGCATTCATAGTGCCTTTTTGATGGCATTAATGCTACCTTTGGAGCAAGCAAGCATGGGTACATCTATATCTTTCGTTATACAGTAAGAGCAACTCGACTTTTCTGTGTTTTTTTTAAAGCTTTTCTGTTTATTATTTTATTTTTTTAAAAAATAGAATTTTTCGACGGCGTCGGTAAAAGAAAATTAACTCGCTTTTCATTTTTCCAACGCTATAAAGGATTGATTAGATAAAATTGTTCCGACGCTAAAAAGCATTGGCATGTGTGCTGATAAATTCTCTTTTCACTTTCTGTAACCGACGCATTTAAAAGTATCGAGATAAATGTTAATTTTAGCGTTACGATACTATTATTTTACTGCTGATGCTCTTATAATTTGTAAACCTAGCCCATTTCATAGAGATCATTTAAGTTAGATCAAAATAAGTATCATTAGTGTGGCATAAGTAATTAGGATACTATTACTTGGTGTGGCATGAAAGTTATGATTTGAATAGAGTAGGCATGCCAAGTCTATAACGGTAATTGTTCAGCCTCAAGTTGGCAAGCTACATGTATTAAAAAAATTTAGGTGAAAATTATGATTAGAAGATTTTGTGGAAATTTTGTGATATGTCACTAGGAGACCACGTGGCGATGGTAATCAAGCATTAATTTTCATCATTGCCCTTCTCCTCCTTTGTTTTGCGACCACCTGCAAAGCCCCAGGTTTCAAGCAATCCGGCAAGGGCCGTCGAACGCCTTCACACACAAACAAAAGGATAAAGGAAGAACAAAAGAGGGGTGAGGATACCAAAAGAAATGAAATTAACGGCTACTTTTTACTACTGTGCAGCGCTCTTCTTGACCGTCCTTTTAGCCTCCAAATGCCTTCTCCGATCCAACAACTCCGGTCTTCGATATCCACCCAAGATTTACATACCATAGTCTCAACAGTCGTTGGATATGGTTTGGATTTATCAACTTTTCATTTATTTTATGTTCGACTATTTATTTGGAAGCTTACACAAAATTATTTTTCTATCTCTGGGCATAGATTGGACATCCAATCTATGTGCCGTTATATGGCAGTGATGAGAAGACGATTAATCATGCTATCTTCACTTATTGCAAAACTGTAAAGCTAGATAGATCTGGCAAATATCTGGCTACCGGCCTTGAGATGAAGGTGCTACTTCTCATTGCATCTCCTTTTTGGGCTTGATCAGGTAGGATTTGGGGAGAGGCATCCTTCAGAGGGGTACGACGAGGGCTTACATAGCTTATCAAGTCTGATTATCCCAGAACCGGCTTGTGTTTACTGATGAGTCTGCTCCTTCTTATAGGATTATCAGGATAGCCTTCTCCTTATTAGTGAAGTACACTTTCCATCGGATAGTTCTTGATTCTGATAGTCCTGGTCCGTGGGGTTCACATGTTGCCTTAGCAGTGTATCGACGTACGGTCTTTATATCTTGGAAGCTTCATCTCTAGGATCCGTCAAAATTAACTTTGATGAGAATGTTTGCGGTAGATCTGTAGGATTGGCTTTTATGATTCGAGGGTCGAATGGTGCGATGTTGGCAGTTGGTGGATTCGGTCTTTTTGATTTTTTGGTGCCTCTAGCTGAGCTTATGTTGTTTGGGCTGCTATTTTCTGTGCCATTCTGGGCACATGTAGTCTTATTATTGAGAGAGATGCTATTATTGTGATTCGTTGGCTCCGTCAGGACTATTACGATTATCTGTCAATTCTTTGATTTACGGTATTCGATTTCTTCTTCAAGAAGTTTATCGTGTTCAGATTCAGTACATCTATAAAAAAGTTAACTCAGCGGATTGAATCACTATCAATATGGTTTTAATTTTTGAAGCCGAAAGCTGATAGATCCAGATTCTTTTATTTTAATTTAAATTTTATACTTTGATATATTAAATTAAATTTATTTTAAATTAATATCAACCGTTATATAAAGAGAACGGCGGCGACTACGACGGCTAAAGAGTTAATGAAAGCAGCTCCATCCCAAGGCTCATTTAGGATTTGACTATGCTTTCCATGTGATGATGGAACAACGTGGGGTTCTCTTAAAATATAGTTGCATGTGAGAAATTTTTAAATTAAAAAATAATCTTATGATAGGACACGTTTCAATAATTGTGTCGGTAGCTTTATTTGTTTGTTGACTTTTTTTTTACGGACAAGAGATCCCCCGTCACCTCACCCAACCCTACTTAATTAGACTCTACTGCCGACCGAGCACAACAAACTCGATGTTTTCGGAGAGTAAACAGGGACTAGGATTATAAACTTTTCTATGCGGCTCGAGTTTGGCATACCGTACACCATGTGAACCGCACTCTTCTATAGGTCACACTCATCTTTTTTATTTATTTATTTTACAAATGAACGATCACATCATTCTAATGTAAGTCAAATTCAAACTATCAAATATAAAATTTGAGTAAAGATAATAGGACAAGAAACATCAGCCTATCAAACCCACTAATCGGGATAACGGGCAACCATAGAAGCTATCCAATCAGCTGCAGCATTCACTTCCTTATATATATATATGACGAATCACAGAAGAATAAGAAGCTTGAAGAGAGACCCAAATATCTCTGAGCAGGGGATTAAGAATAGAATAAGAATCCCCATCATGCTTAATCCATATGATAATCGTCATAGAGTCTTTCTCAATAATTAATCGGTGATAGCCCAAATGACGAACAATATAAGAGATACCCGCCCAAGCAGCCTGGAGCTTCGCCATTGGGACTGATATATCTATAGAGCCATGATCACCCGCCGCCAATAACTGACCCTCAGAGCCACGAATGACAAATCCAGATCCAGCTATACGATCAGAGACAGATCCATCAAAATTCACTTTGACGTAACTCGGGGATGGGGGCTCCCAAGAGACAAGGATCGTAGAACAGTGCGCTATCGAAGTAGCAGGGAGTCCCAGTGACCAGGCCCATCATTGTGAATGCCAATATAATAGTGAGAATACTCCTTGGCATGAAAGAGAGCACGGATAAAACACCATGAGAGCGGGGACCTCTCTGAATAGCCAAGAGGATAGCATGTAAAAAGAAAGCCGGGTAGGACCATCCTCCAGCAACCAAGGGGTAAAGTGGCTCAACTACCAAATCTGTGACGCCCGAGGACACATAAAAATAACACGATCAATCGACTAGCAAAGTGGCAGTATAGAGAGACCGCGGTCAGCTAAAAGAGAACAGGTAGGAAGACGATCCCACCTTATCTTTCACAGAAAAAGCTGAACCCTAGGATGTACTGGGAGCCGCCAAATCCAAGCAACATCAACAAGGCCCTGAGCCGAAGATCGGACACGGGCAATCAAGTCCCTCGTGGGGGCGCTCGGAAGACAGGAACGATGCGACCGTCTAATATCCGGGCCTGCAGAATGAGGGAGAGGCATTGCGAGGATCCGATATGCCAGCGCAGTCCCAAACAGACTTTCCATCCTCGAGGCATTCCAGCCCCCAGTCTCATGGGAGATCAATGCAGAAACATGCAAAGAGGGTTCAACTTTCGAACTGATAAACGTCGGCCATCGAGATAGAGGGAGGTCAACTAACCAAGCATCCTGAGTAACCTCAACTGAAGTCCCATCCCTAATCATACAATGAATATCAGATATAACTGTAGGAGCTGCCTCGCAAATCGCACGCCAAAGAAAAGAACATCCCCGGGGGCATCTGAAAGGCAATTTCGAAGAGCTACCACCATATCGACTGTGCATGACAGTACTCCAAAGACAATAAGGGTCCAACAGAAGTCTGGAAGCATGTCTCGCAATAAGAGCATCACGACGGAGCACCAAAGACTGGATCCCTAGACCTCCCTCAGAAATAGGCAAATAAACAGTGTCCCATGCCAATAGATGAATACCATGGCCCCCCTGCATAGACGCCCAGAGAAAGTCCCTAAAGCGTCTCTTAATCTGATGAAGGTAGGTTGCCGGAATCAAAGTGTTGGATAACAGATAAAGAGGCAACGAAGTAAGAATGGATCGGATCAGAGTAATCCGATCCATCATAGAAAGATCCGATATCTGCCAACGATCCAAGCGGGCAGAAATCCGTCGATCAAGATCAACAAAATAATGCTGACGGGGCCGCCGGCCCGAAATAGGGATTCCAAGGTAGGTCAGTCTATCATAGAACGTGGAAATCCCTATCAACTGAGAAATGACAGTCCTACAGCGAGGGGGGGTCGATGGACTGAAGCAGAGGATAGATTTTTGCAAATTAACCCGCTGCCCTGAATTTCGACAATAAGACTGAATAATAGTAGAACAAGTGGCAGCATTCCGAACAGAAGCCGTGCTAAACAGAATGCAATCATCAGCAAAGAGAAGATGGGTGAGAGCAGGTCCTTGGGGCCCTGACATGTAAGGCTTTAATACAGTCGACCCAACCGCCTGATGAAGAGCACAAGATAGATCATCAACACAGAGAACAAAAAGGAACAGAGAGAGAGGGCATCCCTGTCGAAGACCAGCAGCAGAGGAAAAAAACTTCGTCGGACTACCATTAATAATAATAGAAAAGGTAGGCCCTTGAACACAAGCCATCACCCATTCAATAAATAGGTTAGCAAACCCAAACACCCGAAGCGTATGTCGGAGAAATATCCAACTCATCCTGTCATAAGCGCTCTCCATATCTAACTAGACGGCCATAAGAGGCTGACGACTAGGGGCACGCTGGAGATCATGCATAAATTCCTGGGCAATGAGAGCATTATCAGTTATGCTGCGCCCTCGAATAAAAGCTCCCTGCTCCGGAGAGATAAGACGGGGAATCACCCCTGCAATCGAGTAACCAGGATACGAGTGCACACTTTATACAAAGTGGTACACAAACTAATCGGCCTGAAATGCTGGGGGAGAAGAGCATTAACTTTCTTAGGAACAAGGGCAAGAAAAGTCCTCTGCCAATCAGCAGGAATAGTTCTGGAAGAGAAAATATGCTGAATAGCCAAAAAACATCTTGCCCAATGACATCCCAGTAGTAGCGAAGAAGAAAGGAGGAAAACCTTCCGGACCAGGAGCTTTATCAGGACCCAACGCCCAAACAGCATCACGAATCTCCTCTGCCAAGACCTCCCGAATCAACAGCTCATTATCATTTGCTGAAACCCTGGTTCCCGAGGAGCAATAGTGATAGGGGAATCAACGGCAGGCACCTCCGACCAGCGAGACTGAAAGAACAGGAGAAGCTTCTCACGAATAGCCCCTCATCCTCAATGATATTATCATCAGTATCACTAAGCGCTGAATCCGATTAGCAGCGCACTGAGCCACTGTGGCCTGGTGAAAAAACTTGGTGTTCCTATCACCAAGCTGAATCCACTAAACCCGGGACCGCTGCCTCCAATAAGTCTCTTGCTGCTAGAGCAAGGAATGATGCAAAGCCAAGCTTCTTCTGAGGGTCTGGAGATCATTGTCTGATAGATAACCCTCTGCAGCCTCCCTCGCCTGAATGGTAAAAATATCAACCTCCACGGTCTGAATTTGGTGCAAAAGATCCCCCACCTCTCTCCTATGCCACCCAAGGAGCCGACGTTTAGTGAGCTCTAAGCGGCGAGAGAGACGATAAGCAGGATTCCTTCTAACTGGTATACTCCATACCTATCTAATTAAGGACCGAGTCGATGCATAAGCTGACCAAAAATGCTCAAATCGAAAAGGGCCCTGTCTATACGATAACACCTCAGTAAAGACAAGCAGGGGACAATGGTTCGATGCAATACGAGGGAGGTGAGTAGTAGTAGCACTGAGAAGGTCTGCAACCAAGATGAGGAAGCCAAAGCCCGATCCAATCGCTCCCACACTCGAGCCGATCGACTACGATTATTGCACCAAGTATACTGTGGTCCCGAGAAGCCCAGGTCAAAAAGACCAGATGAGGATATGAAGGAGCAAAACTCACTGGAGTTCTGGGACTCCACAAACCGACGCCCCCCACGCTTCTCAGAAGCATCCACAATACAATTAAAATAACCAGCAACAAGAGTGGGGAGCCCTGTCTAGCAAGGTGAGAATTTTCGACCAGAGTTTGCGCCGCTAACGGAAATCAGTACTAGCATAGACTCCCAGGAGCAACCAGGAAGGAGAGGTTCCCTCAGAAATAACCAGAGCCATCTGCTGATGACTCTGATGAAAAGCATCAACTCGGATAGCTGGATTCCTCCAAAGAGCCATAATACCCCCAGAGAGACCATTAGCTTCTACTGCATAGGAAGATCAGGTACGGGAAACATGCCGCCGGAAGTACTGAAGACTGCGACCTGACAACCGAGTTTCCAATAAAATACATATATCAAAATGATGAATATGCAAAAGTCAACCAAAGGAAGACTGAAAAGATGGTTTCAGTGCTCCTCGAACATTCCAAATGAGGATCTTCATCAAAAATAATACAGGAAACCTCAGGGATCACCCTAAGCCCCAGTCATTATCATATCTGACATGTCTCCCAAATCATGGCACTGTACCTGGAGACACTCATCAGGCAACTGACCCTTTATCAGAGGCTGGGCTGATTCCATGAGAGCATCACCACTCTGCACCACAGAATGCGACCCGTTACCCCGGGAAACAGAAGGGGAAACAGCTACGGTAGCTTTCAGAGATGTAACAGCAAACTTATGAGCATCTACACCATGGAGGGAGCCAGAGGCCTGAGAATGATCAGCAGTCACTATATGGCCTTTCCCTAATGAAGACACCCGGCCCTTTGCCTTTCGAAGTCTTAGGGGACAGTCTTGACCCCGTAAACTCCACTGCCCGGGCCCTTTTTAGAGATGTTGGGTTAGCATCCTCCCGATCCTTAGGGCATCCACTCCATCGATCCGTTCCAATGAGAGTAAACGGATTAACTGCCACTTCCCCTTAATAGACTGCTGAACTCCAATCTGAGCAACATGATCATCAACCTGGGTCTCAGTGGGGACCTTAGTCTGAACTACAGAATCCAGAGCTTTGAAATGAAAGACTGAATCTGATGTAGCATTCTTAGTAACCTGATCAACTGGGGGATAGTCCTCCTACTTCCCTTAGAGCCCCTCTGAGAGCCAGGGAGAACAACTACCTTCAAAACAACCCCAGAATCAGCCAAAGGGATAGAAGACTGTTCAGAATCAGAATAAACAGTAACTGGCACAAGATGGGCATCCCGGCACAGATCCTTCTACATTCGCTGAATGGATAATAGCCACAGATGGAGCTGAGGTCAAGGGCACCGTTCGACGCCTGGAAACTTTGTTTGGCTTCCTTCATCCGTCTTGATCTCCAATAGAATCCCCAGAACCCTTCCTCCTCAGCTCCTCAGCCACCATCTTCCCAGCTGAGTCCCCAGCATTCAGTGAGACAGGGGAAGACTTCCTTTGACGCAACGCTGCCATCCAAGGGCCAAACATAGGAGCCGCTGCAGAGGATCCTGGCTCCGAGGAAGAAGAACACGGCCCTGTCAAGTGAACAGAACCACAGCTCGCACAAATGCAATCCACATACTCATACATGAACTGCTGCCAGAAGGGAGCTCCATGAGCTCTGAATCGTGCCCCCGGCCTGAGCGGCTTGCTCAAATCCACCCTTGCACAGACTCGAGCGAAGCTTCCCCGGCGCTTCTCCTTCGTGAATGCATCAATTTCCACAAATTCCCCCGCCACAGCTAGCATGCTTCGGAGGGTCTCCTCATTCCAGTACTCTATCGGAAGATTTGGGAGGCGAATCCAAAGCAAAGTTGCACAGCATCAGCAGCAGGGACAGTCAGGCCGCCATGGCTCCATAGCCAACGGTTGGCCATTGACGATCCACGGCTGCATCAGAGCAGTGCTGCGAGCATTTTGGAGCTCAAATTTCACCATGAGCAAGCGGTGGGCTAAGGAGATGATATCAATCTGGCCAGCCAAACCAGCCCGATGGAACTCCCTAAGAACAGCCTCCGGAGGAACCCATCATGACAACGGCCGAACAAGAACACCACAAACAGCCCAATCCTCCGCCTCTCGGTCAATAGCCACGGTGGCAAGTTGGACCACCTTCGGAAACATCCGTTCCAACCCTGCAATTTCAGCAGGGACGGAGAGGGAGCCGACTAGGAAAAGGAACTTTCGACTCTCCTGCTGTCGTGCTTGCCGCGAGCTGGAGGACCATCCACACCGAAGGGGGGGGACAGAACCACTGTCGGCCATCTCCACTGAAGCAGCGGTCATCGGAGACAGCATATCCATCGGAGATCGGGACGATGACGGGTTAAAGCACAATCTTAAAGCAGTCCTCTGTTTTGAGAATCAGAGCTCGCACACGAACCTCAAAGCTGCCTTGACTTAATCTCTCTCTTTTTTACACCCATCCTTCAATTGAAAAGAAAATGGCATGATCCATGAGCACCTAATATTATTCTTTAGTTTAGCTCAAAGCATGCTTGTCATTTAGACCAGTTAATGCTACATCTCTAACTGAGATGTGACCTTCTCCACCGCGGCAAGATAAGCTGCAACCATTCTCATGTAGTCCTCGCAGTGGTATGTAGATCCTGGCAATTTAGACGTTTGATGTGGATATGCCGCATGATGATTTCACAGTGCTTGCGTAGAAATTCTTCCAACTGTCACCATAAGCCCACGAGGAAATGGTCGATGATACTAATGTTGGAAGACAGCGGATGGGCGATGAAGCTCTCCTCTTCTTCCTCCAATATTTTTCCACGCTTAACATCAGCCCTCTCGTCCTTCATTTGAAACTCGTGTCCGTCGTGAAACCGCTAGGAGTTCGGTTAATCAAGTTATCGTTTCTTTTCCTTGATAGCATAATCGATCTCCAGTGGCCCAACGTCACTCGGTTGGTACGAAAGATTTTAGCGATCATTGATCGTATCTAATATATTATAAAAATAAAAAATTATCACACATGCAATGCTTT
>UESW01001300.1:63697-175754 GCA_900491605.1 Calamus simplicifolius
TGGAGGCCATCGCTGGAGTTAGAGTCTGGCCTTTGGGGCCGTCGTCGGGGTCCGTCGCTGGGTGCCGTCGCTGGGGGGCCATCGCTGGAGCTGGATTTGAGTCTGGGCCTTTGGGGCCGTCGCCGAGGTCCGTCACTGGGTGCCGTCGCTGGAGCTGGCGTTAGAGTCTGGGCCTTTGGGGCCGTCCAAAAAATTTTATTTTTCATGGGGTCAACTGGCCCCATCACTTCCCAAACTCAAATGAGCGAAGAATGTTCCATAAAATAGGGAGGCCTTATAATACTTCAAAACAGTCTCACATTAAATTAAAAAATAAAGTTTAAATAACTTATAACTCAATTTTACTTGCTATCAATTACATTTTACTCGAGTTTTTTAGACCATATGATTTTGATCTACTTACAATTAATTAAATCAGTAGATGAGCTTTTATAAACAGTATTAGAATAAATTCGATTGAGTTCTATCATAATGTGAAGTTATCCTTACAGCGCCAATGATTCACTTGAGATAAATTCTGACTAACTTATGACTTTCATTTGAGTTTAAATAGCCATGTGTTTTTAGTCTGGCATTCGAATTTTACCGGCACGTAATTTTGGCTTGCTAATAGGTTTGGCAAAAAATTTAATTAACAAAGAACTTCCAAGAAAGGGTATAAGCATAGTCTTCAATACGATAAGGATTCTTTTGGTAATTTGAAAGTAAATTGCCAATTTTACTTTTGCAATTCTCAAGATAACTCTTTTAGGCCATATTTGAAGAAACTATTAGTTTCAACTATTAGAAAATAGGTCCCTCATTTATCTTAATAGTAAACAGCTATTGTTGGTCCTTCTTAGTAGTTGTCTTAAATAGAATCTTAGACTAGTTATGCAAGGCTTTGCATAAGATGAAACATTTATATTAACAAAATGCTAAATACCAAAAATCCTAGTGTGGGCATATAAAGAGAGAGGATAAATTCAATGATATACCTACCAATTATATATATCATAATAAATTTTGTTAGAAGATATACCCCCATCAATTATTAATATTAGTATTCGATTTGCACACAAACGATTAGATAATTTCTCCAGCAATGACGTTTTATTCAGACAACCCATAAATATTAGTTTTGACAAGCCTTCTTCAACAGCTCAGAATAGTATGACTTTTTCTTACACTATCTTTTCCTCTATCAATTGAAATTCTAATCACATGAGGTTTTAGTTAGGTAGGCAATTAGTGAGTATAAATTAAGAGAAAAATCATTTCAAATAGATAAGACACCAATATCATCATCATTAGTAAATAATAATAATAAAATAAATATTTTTTATTTTTTAATTGTTGCGAAATATCAAGATGCAATCATACATTCATACAACCATGCAATCATAAACCTCTTCCAATCCGCCTGCCACGTTTTATCTTTTGAATTGCACCTCCCGTCTCTCTCTCTCTCTCTCTCTCTCTCTCTCGTTTCCCTTAACCACCCACAATCCTCTGGCTCTCTTCATCTGGGCACAGAAGACCTCGGCCTCAATCGCCGTGGGTCTTTGCTCTCTGTGGACCCTCCACGGAGGAACGCCTACTTCCTTCTCCCCCTCTTCTTCCCCACTTCCCTCCTCAGATGCCCCCGCCCCCATCTCCTCCCCCGATTCTTCCTTCCTCTCTACTCTCTTTTAAGTTTCTCCACTTCATCCCAAGCAGACTCATTTTCCCTCTCTGTTTTGTGGATAGACAGCAGGAAGGGAGATGGCATCTCTCGGATCTCTTCCTTGCCTCCTCGAAGCGTCGAATGGGAGTAATTTTGTTCTCCTTCAAAACAGGGCAGTTTGCCGTGGCAGGGCTTCCTTTGCGGCATTTTGTCGAGCGAGTCCTTCGAATTCCGACGGAGGTGCTTCCAAAGTGAGGTTTCCGAGGGTCGGGAAAGGTGAGGTTTTGGTTGGCGTTTCCTTAGTTGGCGGGAGAAGGGGAAGAAGGGTTTGCGTGCCGTTGGAAAAGGCGGCAGCTTGGAGGAGGAGGAGGGCAGGGATGATCGTAGTGTAAATGATGGTGATGCTGCCTTAAAGGCAACGATCGATAAGAGCGAGAAGGTTCGGGCAATGCAGAAGGAGCTGGCTCGAAGGTCTCTCTCTCTCTCTCTCTCTCTCCCCCGGCGTGTGCGTGTGCGCGTTTAAGCCATCTTCTTGTTA
This sequence comes from Calamus simplicifolius, assembly GCA_900491605.1. Classification (NCBI taxonomy): domain Eukaryota; kingdom Viridiplantae; phylum Streptophyta; class Magnoliopsida; order Arecales; family Arecaceae; genus Calamus; species Calamus simplicifolius. Next base: position 65,881 of record UESW01001300.1, read on the forward strand.
TGTCTGCATTTTTGTAGAAGTTCATATTAGATTAGTTTTTGCCTACATGATGTGGGAGTCTACTGAACGCCTGAACCTATTTTTCCATGATTAACGGATGTGAAGATTTAGAGCATTGCCTTTCTCATGTTCTGGCTTCAGCTAAATTTTCTGGGAAAATCTCTACTTTGTCATTTATTGGTTTTGCCAATATTTAGCATGATGTCTGCTATGTTTCTAACAAACATACTCATCCAAGCGGATGCATCAGGGAGATTAAAGTTGAACAATAAAATTTAAGTGCACCACCTAGTCAAATTTTTGCAGTTGTATGAAACTCATTGGTGGTTGTATGTGATTTTTCTGCAGGTAGTTGTTAACAAGACTTGGGAAAGCAATTACATCATGATAACGTATATGCTAATTTAATGGATTTTGATTCCAACACTATCTTGCATTATTTGTTGATGTTTATATAGATATTATGTCTCATGCAGCTTTTTCCATTTGCATTCCATGTGCATTCCATGTATAAAATAATTTCCTTACACTGGTGGGTGCCAACTGGCTGTGTTGGTAAAGCGATCTTGTCTCAATATAATAGACCAAATTCGTTCTTTCTTCCACCTATTCTGGTTTGATGATATGTTTTGTATACATAAGAAAGGGCGTCCATGCATAAGAATTTTATCACTGCAGAGTTTAGGAAGGATCAAATATATGCAACAGCAGCTTTATCCCTACATACGGAGAGATTATTTTTGCATTTTGAATCTATGACACTCAGGTCATAATGGAGTAACCTTGCCTTTGGGCCAAGATCTGCTCTCATACGCAGTATACAATATTGATCGAAATTATGCAATACCATAAACTGATTGGACATCATGATATGCTTTGCTTTATAATATTTTGCTAGATGCTTTCTGCTATTTTTCAGCATTTCAAGGGAAAACTTCATTAGTAGTTACTGTTCAATTAGGTGATCATGTAATGTAAATTACTTTGATGCACATTGACTATTGTATGCTATGCTAAACATAAACCAGCTTAACCCTATTTTCCAACTTACAAATAGTGTCTTTTAATGTTGTTTAAGCTGATGTTACTATTACTTTTATGTTTGGATGAGCATATGTCTTACCTGTTATCTTCCACTGGCAATATCCTGTGTCCCTCATGTCTCATTTGTCTTATTGCATTATATAATCTATAGTTGAACTTCCATTGTTTTGACTTTCTCAAGCTGTTGCAGGTTATGAAAAGAAGAAATCTTGTTTCATCTCTAAAAAATAGTGAAGTTAAAGCAGAAAAGAAAATGGTTTCTTATGCTAAGAGAGATAAAGCCTCAAATCTGAAAGCAAGTCCAAGCAGTGGAGGCCTAATAGAAGATATGAGAGCAGCATTGTTTTTGATGGTTATTCCAAATCCAATGAAGCTATCATATCAGAGACTCCACCCAGTGGTGTGATGGAAATTTTCTTAATAAAGAGGTGGAATCTGGTAGTAGCTCACAAGTGCAACAAGCAGTTTCAGATGGTGTTGGATTAACCAAAGAAACCAATCTGGAAACAGCTGGGTCTAAGACTATATCACAAGTTCTCTTAGAATCCTCTGAAACATATGGTGGGAAAGATGTCAATCTTGAGGACCTATTGAGAGCAAAGCTAGGCAGTAAACATGTGGAAGATGATGTGGATCCTGAGGAAGGAAGCATGAATCCCCCTCCTTTGGCTGGGGCAAATGTCATGAATGTCATTTTGGTAGCATCAGAATGTGCTCCTTGGTCCAAAACAGGCATTTACATTTAACCAATGCTTTGTTGAGCTATAATTTCATTTGCTTTATTCTTACATTTCTAATATGCTATCCCATATTCTGATCCTGCAAGCCTATGCTCTGTTATTTGTATTCTCAATTTTTAATTAAGTTTATTTTATCCATCTTTTCCATTGAGCTTTGATTAACACCAATCAAAGGTGATTTTATAATTCAAATATGCTATATTGACATTTAGATTTTTCTGTAGGTGGGCTTGGGGATGTTGCTGGAGCTTTGCCAAAGGCTTTGGCCAGAAGAGGCCATCGAGTTATGGTATTTTTTTTTATTTTTTAGATTTTATTCTTCACAAAATGCAGTCTGCAATCTGAATCATTCATATTTATTATTATAGCTACATTGCAAATAGGTGATACTTATTAGCATGCTCAGATAAAAAATACTGGAATTGCATTTTTGAGACGGGGGAACTGGACTATCTGGTCTTTGAGAGATACTAAACTATTGGTTCTTTTAACAAATAATAGGTTGTATACTTTCTATTTACTCTTTCAGGTTGTAGCACCAAGGTATGGGAACTATGCTGAACCTCAAGATACAGGAGTTCGCAAACGCTACAAGGTTGATGGGCAGGTATGTGGCCATTATGTCATGTGTAGCTTGACTAGCAGAGCAAGGTAAATGTTTAACTTCATTGTTTTTGTGTTATTTGTTTTACAGGATATGGAAGTAACTTATTTTCATGCCTATATTGATGGTGTGGATTTTTGTTCATTGATCATAATGTTTTTCATCATTGTGAGAATAACATTTATGGTGGAGATCGGCTGGTAAATTTTCATGAACTTGTATCCTTTACACTTTTAGAAAGCAATGCTTTCTGTTCAAGAGTTTTTTTCCCTCCCTCCTCTCTCTCCCTCTCCAAGTGATCTCTCAGTTGAAGTGTACCATTTTGTGTAAATGCCCTTTACCAGTTTTATAATCTGATTATTTTGTGCCTTTGATGTCTGCTTGCATGCAGGAGGTACTAAAACGGATGGTTTGTTCTGCAAGGCAGCTGTTGAGGTATTCTTATTAAAGTCTGAACAAACTGATCCGGTCAACTGATCCATGCTGATGAAGTTTTAAAAATACACCTTACCGTGAAAATTGTTAAGTGTTCTGCTATTGGCAGGATATTTGAAATGCATGTGAGAGGCAAAGTCCACATGCTAAAAATATCAATGTTATTTTAGTGCTCTCTAGATTAGAAATCAAAAGCTCCCAAGAGGCATTGATCTTGAGGCAGGTGTAAATGACATTTGATATTGTGGACATTATATCGCAGTGTCTTACTTTTTATTAATTGTATCCTAATTCATGGAGATGCCTTATGTTTGAAAATTGTGGCTTGCTAATTCTTGGCAAATATTTGAAAAGATACAAAATCTTTATCATATACATGTGATGCACACTGAATAGTGATGTACATTAATTTGGTCAAGAATTTTGTTTTCATCCCAAATGATAGAAGTCCAACTTATTTGCAGCTATTAGGCAGTAAGAATTGGGTGTGCGATCTTTAGTTAGAAAATTCATATAGATGGAAATAGTCTTGTTGGTTAAGGAGAACTTACTCTATATTTCTTGTGACTAAGAATCACTTTAATCTATCAGAAATCATGAAAGGCCACTGTATTTTTTTATTTACATCATTTTCCTTCTTTGCAGTTCTGAATTAGTTTAGCTGTCATCCTTCTCTTCTAGATGTTTCATCTAAATAAACTCAAGGGTTTTCTATTTGAAAACTTTTAGGCTTGAACAATTAAACTTTTGTCTCTCCTTTCTAGATGTGAAATAAAAGATGTGTTTCCCAATTTTCTCTTTTGAATGAGATTCACAACTCTATTATGTGCTTAAATTTAAAGTAGCTTGATTAGGTCAAGCATGAGTTTGTGGTCACCTTGCTGAATTATTGTTTCTCTGGTTTCATTTTACTAATTGGTGGGCTAATTACCTTTTCATGTTTTCTTTCAAAAAGCTAAATCTTGTTTATTTATCTCATTCTTTACGCATAAAATCATGGATTACTTCATAATAGGAATTATAAGGTATCATTATACTGCCATAGCTTTCCTTATCAGAAAAGAATATTGTGAACCAGATAGCTCTACCATTCCTGTTGCATTATCTTTAAATGTCAGCCTTATAGATGAATATCTATATTAAAACTAGCAGAAATCAAGTTAGGAGATTATAAATATTTCCCCTTTCTGGTATCTGTGCAAGTCTTATCTCTTCTCTCAAAGAGGCGTGCATGTATTAATAAGTCTATTTATGGATTTCTTTATGTATATCTTATTGTTTCAAATTAATTTTTATGAAGACTAATTAGTTTCTTTCAGGTTCCTTGGCATGTTCCATGTGGTGGTGTCTGCTATGGAGATGGGAATTTGGTTTTCATCGCAAATGATTGGCACACTGCACTCTTACCTGTTTATCTGAAGGCATACTATCGTGACAATGGCTTGATGAAATTTGCTCGATCTGTTCTGGTGATACACAACATAGCCCACCAGGTTAATTCTCTAATTTCATGGTGGTTATATTTATCAATTCCAGTTATGCATATTCGAACTTGGCATCATATTTTTTAAGCTTGCTTGGGCAAGTTTGATTTAATACAAATATGGAAGTGGTTGAAATGATCTCCTCGTGATTGGCTAAGATCTCTGATTGATCTTGATGCTGGGTCCTTCTAAATCTATCTAGATTTGCTGATATTGGCCTCATTTGATCATTTCTCTAAGATTTGTTTTCCTAATTTACACCGGCCTTTTAAATTGGTTTAAATCCATACCCAATGTCAAACCCCTTTGCTCCCTTGGTCAACACGTACCTGTTCAATGTGTCAGCCAGATGCCTAGTCTGCCACACAAACATCATGTCATGATGCATACTGGGTAAATTCCTTGCAAGCATACTCTTAGTTATCCTGTTATGAATTACCAACCTTTTAATTTCATTAATTAGTTACTAAATGAGAGATTGTTGGAGGAGTTTTGTCTTATGAATGAAAAATATGAAAAATTAGACCATAAACTGCAAGCGTTGTGCCATTTATTTGCACTATGTATACCTTTTGTTGCTGATTTGTTGCTGTTGGAGTGAAAACCTCTGACCACATGGTATTATTATTATTATTATTATTATGCCTTTTTACAATTAACTCCATCCAGATTCTCACTGGTTTTCCCTTTTCTTCTCTGAGCATCGCCCACCTACCATCACCCCCTTCCTTCTCTAAAAAATATATGTTCTGAGGCAACTGAGATGGAAGTGATCTATCAAACTGTTGTTAGTTAGACCCTAAAGAGGACATTCTTTCCAAGGATCCTTACTAAGTCATTTGTGCTCCATGTACATGTTGAGATAACATTGAATTTGACTTTATAGTATTTGCAAGATATACATTCAGATTCTAATCCAGATTTCTGACCCAGGGTCGTGGTCCTGTAGAAGATTTCTTCCATATAGATTTGCCAGATTACTACATGGACGTTTTTAAATTGTTTGATCCAATGGGAGGTGACCACTTCAATATATTTGCTGCTGGCTTGAAGACAGCTGACCGTGTGGTAACTGTTAGCCATGGTTATGCATGGGAGCTGAAAACATCAGAAGGTGGTTGGGGCCTGCATGAGATCATAAACCAGAATCACTGGAAATTCCAAGGCATAGTAAATGGGATTGACGCAAAAGAATGGAATCCTGAATTCGATGTACACCTGAAATCTGATGGCTATACTAACTACTCCTTGGAAACTCTACAGATGGGCAAGCCCCAATGCAAGCATGCTCTTCAGCGCGAGCTTGGTTTGCCCGTCCGTGATAATGTCCCTATCCTTGCTTTCATTGGGAGGCTAGACCACCAGAAAGGTGTGGACCTCATTGCAGAGGCCATCCCTTGGATTGTTGGCCAGGATGTGCAGTTAATTATGCTGGGTACTGGGAGGCCAGACCTTGAGGATATGCTGCGGAGGTTTGAGAGCCAGTACTATGACAAGGTCAGGGGATGGGTAGGGTTCTCTGTCAAGACGGCACACCGAATAACAGCAGGTGCAGACATTTTGCTTATGCCTTCAAGGTTTGAGCCTTGTGGGCTGAACCAGCTCTATGCTATGATGTACGGTACAGTTCCAGTGGTGCATGCTGTTGGTGGTCTTAGAGACACTGTCATACAGTTTGATCCTTACAAGGAGACTGGTTTTGGGTGGACCTTTGATCGGGCAGAGGCAAACAAACTGATTGATGCATTGGGTAACTCTTTGAAAACGTACTGGAATTATAAGGAAAGTTGGAAAGGACTTCAAATGCGGGGGATGATGCAAGACCTTAGCTGGGATAATGCTGCTCAACGCTACGAAGAAGTCCTTGTCGCCGCAAAGTATCAGTGGTGATTCTTCTGAAACATGTTAGCAAATTCATCAGGAGTGGTATCTCATTCTGCAGCCATGTGAGCTCTCAGAATTTTAGCTGTTTGAGGTTACCTGGTAGCATGCAGCCGCAAGAGATTGGTCCATATTCCTGTGACATCAAGTACTTTCTTTCACATGGGGAGGAGGAAAGCACTGTTGAATGTTGAGGACTGATATAGTGAGTTGTTTTCTTTAGCTTTTGTAGTGCAATTAGGTTCTCCGTAGTGATTTTATACAGTAGATGGTAAGAATCACTGCTTTAACTCCTCTCTGGACTAATTTTTGTGTATCATCTCAATAAAACATGAAGTCGACTGTATGTTCTATGTAGCAACATGAAGGCTTACTTTGTCTTCTTTTTCTTTTTGGAAAATTTTAGATCTGGCCTCAAGCTAGTAAAGAAACTGGAAGCCAGAGTGTTGATTTCACCTTGGCACTCAATTCTTAGGTAATGAAATAAATGTGAGATCAACAAGCAAAGGAGGGTGGAAAAAAGGGGAAGAAGATTTTTCCAAGATTGTGGTAAGCGAATTATTATTAATAGCTAAATGTCCATACACTCTTATAAGTGAAATCACTTACATGCAGTGTTAGCCACCAATCTGTTCCCCTTGAACCTGGACCCTTTGAGAACTGGATGCATGGGCTCATGTTAGGAAGGGGCTCTCAAGCTATATGTAGGTGGCCATCTATATGCACATATCTCGTTAACAAGTAGCAGCCAACCTGACTGCAAGGTAAGTCTTTTTCATGGGTGACTAGCTCATAGGTGGGTCTTCTTGTAGAAAAGATTGTTTTCTCTTCATTAACTATGCCAAATTATATATGTTAAATTTATAAAAGAAATTACTATACAAAAATTGGATGAGAGATTTGCATAGTAATTTTCATGGGAGAGCTGACATGATTAAAAAGTTTACTTATCATTTTAAATACTAATTTCAATTTTATAGACTGAATGCAATCTAAATTAACACCGAACATAACAGGGACCATCAATCATATTGTGTTAGCAAGTGCCCGATATTGATAGAAATTAACAGATCTGCCCAAGATCTTGATCAAGGTAGATGAAAACCTTAAAGTTGGTTGGCGAGTGAGTTCTCTCCATAATCATGAGAACTTTGGAACGATCTACTTTGTCCTTTGAATGAATTGGAGTATCCTGAAAATTTTGCAAAGCAAGATCGGCTCTAATTAATCTCACCTTGTTCCTTGACATGCTTGCACTCTCCTCGAACATTCACAGCCGCTCATAAAATTTTATATAATAGAGATTCTCGACAGAGAAGCTCTTAATATCCATGCATGGCCATATCATAATCGTATCTGGAAAGCAGTTGTGTTTGGGAGATTGAAGGTGTTCGCATGGCTTGCTTTCTGAAATCATCTTTATGTGGGAGGAGATGCCTTTCAAGAAAGGTTGGCACATAAGCTCAGAATTTCTCCTTTGTGGACAGCTTTTAGAGCCCAGTTCTTCTCATGCTTATGTACAAGCAGATAATGGTCATGGTTTTGCAATCCACTGCATATTTCTTCTGGCACCTCAAAGCTTACATCATCTTTGAACTTCTTGGAAAAAAGGGAATATTTCTAGATTCTAGAGAAAGGCTTGTGATTAAATTCTCTTGAGAGCTTGATGGCGTATATGAAAAGATAGGAACCCCCAATATTTTCTCTTCAAAATCTAAAAAATTCTGTTCCATTATTCAAAAATTCTCTTCTCTTCTCACCTTCCGTAATCGATGCTTCACTCTAATCAGCAGCTAATTGGAATTCTATTTTTATACCCATGGTTTGCTGTCTTCAGTGTACATCACAAATGGTTTGTCACGGAAAAAATTTGCTGCACCATCCTTCAACGTAGTAATCATATATCAAGCATGCAGATTGGCTATTCACACGTGCCATCATATGCGGTGCGCAATAAAACCTATTGAACTTTGGCATGCATGTGCGATCAATTCATACGTTTGATGCATACTTATTGCATCAAAGAATGATGCAGCAAGGCTTTTTCATATATCACATGCGCTATGATGCGGTGGCCCTTGCAGCATTCCTAGGCGCCACAGCATCACATTTGCGAAACTCTTTGTGAATCTTTGAAAACTTTAGTGTCAATGGTTGGCTGTAAGTAGAATAAAATTTCAACAATGCCAGTAAGATTTGGATCTTCGGTGATACACTTTATTGCATGTGTTTGGAAGAGGTCTTAATTTTGGGTTATTAAAAAATAATATCTCAAAATTTAAAATTTAAAAAATATATAATTATAAAAATAAATCATAAAATGAAAGAAATTAGGTATGTTTAGATGGGGGGCATATGGAACGGTTTTAAGAATGAAAATTCACTTGATTTTATCTTTTTGGTGCAACTCAATCCTTCTATAACAAGCATAACTATATGGAGGCTTGAATGAATGTATAGGAAAATAAGTTAAGGAACAATAAAAAAGTAAAAAAGAGAAAAAAAATGGCTTGCAGTCTAATAGTTTTACTTTAGCGTGCGTGCTTGTAGTTGCTAGTGTCACAGTCGGCCCATGCAAAAACGTGCGCGCGCATTGCCCAGCTGGGCGCAAGCACGCAGCCTAGCTGGTGGCCATGCGGCCCAACTGGGCGCGCAACCCGGACCGCCCAGACTGACGGCCAGCCTGGTTGCAGCTAGGCTGGCGCGGCCAGCATGGCATGGCCATTGGGCAGGCTGCTAGCACGCCCAAAAGAGAGGCCATCGTATTTTCTTAGAGGGATTTAAGGTGGTGGTTTGCGCTGAGATCTTGGCCTTTGATAGTCCTATCTAACGGCTAAGATGGAGTCCTATTTGAAGGGAGATTCTTAGGGATGCTAGTTGGCAATTTTATCACCAAGAATCCATCGTATTTTGAGATAGAGTTAGCCTAGGCTGAGGGCTCTTTGGGGCGGTGGATATGGAAGGATCCTAACCTTTATCTCTTTATCCAATGGTTAAGGTGGAGTCTTAATTGGAGAAGAGTCCTAAGTGGAAAAAGAGTCCTAGGCGGCGTGAAGAGAGAAACTTCACACGGTTTCTACATGGTGTGGGACTCTTGGGCGGTGGAAAGGAGGCCGGTTGGAGAGCTATTTAAGGGGAGGTTGACCCAAGGCCTAGGGGCATCAAATTGCATATGAGCAAAAGGGTCGGTTGGGAGTTCTTTGCGAAAGGGTGGACCCAAGGCCAAGGCTTCGAGTTGCAAACGATTAAGCCATCCGAGAGGAGCTCGGGTGTGACCATCCAGCGACCAATAGAGGTGCGCGAGGTTGGTGAGCGGCCGGATCAGCAGAAATCGAAGTGCACGAAGGTCTAAGTCAGGCGGACTTAGACGAGGATGGGACGTGGCCAACACGCACAAGTGGTGCACACGGGTACGAGGCATCCAAGGTCAGTTCATGTCATGTGAGGTTGGGGCGGGCACTTTATGAATCTTTGTTAGGGACTGAGAGGAGTTTCTTTGTAGCCTTTGGGAAACCTCATTATTTCCAAATTACTTAGCAAAGAGTTCTTTGGTTGGGAAGGTTGTGCTTCCCGTATATTGTCGTGTTTGTTGGGGACTTGTCTTTGGGGTTTTATTTTATTATTGTGGGGTCTAGGCTAGTTAGAAGAGGGATCTTCTAATGCCATCACCGGTAGACGCAAGGACCTAGTGGCCATAGGGAGCGCTTGCACGTGCCGATTGAAAGTCCGGTGACAATTGGTATCAGAGCCCAGTTGAAGCAAGTTCCAATCACATATGGCGAGAGCGGTTGGAGACCGTGTGACCCGTTTGGAGAGGATTGTGGGAGATCCAGAAGAAGGATCAACCATGGATTTGATAGCTGTGTTTGCAAAGTTGAGCATGCAGTTGACCGAGTTATGGACTTCGCATAATCAGCTGGTGGAGGCGCACGAGGGGCTGATTCGTGACCTCGATCATCGAAATCTGCAACAACAGTGATCAGATCTGGCCATGGAGGAGAGATTGGAGCTTCGGATCCATGCTTTGGAGGAGGAGTTGATCCGACAAAAGCAGGAGGCACAGTCCAGTCAACATGGTCGGTACTTCGGCAAAGGAAGCGAAGGTCTGGAAGCCTAAGGCCTTCAGCGGAGTCAGGAGTGCGATGGAGGTGGAGAACTTCATATGGGATATGGAGGTTTACTTTCGTGTGGCGAAGATTCCAGCACCGAATCAGGTGGATCGGGCCTCGACATATTTGGAGGGTAATGCCAAGCTCTGGTGGAGGACCAGGACAGCCGAGGATGACCGTGCAGGGCATCCCAGAATCGAGACATGGGAGATCTTCAAGAGGAATTGAAGGGTCAGTTCTAGCCGAGCAACGCAGGGTGGCTTGCTTGAGAGAATCTGAGGAAGCTGAGGCAGACAGGGAGCATCCGGGAGTACGTGGCGCAGTTCAGCAATCTACTTCTGGAGGTATCCAACATGTCCGAGGAAGATAAGCTTTTCAACTTCCTTGCTGGCCTACAGGAGGAAGGTGAGGGATATTCTCTCAGCCTTCATAGCAGCAGAGGCACTGGTGGACTTTTGCAATGGTACGACTTTGGGTAGCGATGGCCAGGGCAAGGGCAAGCGCAAGAGTGTGTCACCACCATGGGGTCGAGCAGGCAAGAAGGAGGGTGTGCCACCACATGCAGCAACAAAACTAAAAGGACAGATGACTTTCGCTGGATGCTTCATATGCGGAGGACCGCATCTAGCACGGGTGTCCAAGGAAGGTGGCTGTAATGGCCGTCACTACCTAGGGAGACAGGGCATCCGAGAGTTCGGAGGAGGAGCTAGTAGCGAGGATGGCCCCGCTACAGTCTATCAACACTTTGGCCGAGACGAAGCAACGCTAAAATTTGATGTACGTGAGGGCTCGGGTCAACGGGAGGATGGTTCAGGCCTTGGTTGATTTCGGTACGACGCACAATTTTGTGAGCCAAAGGGTGGTGTGCACATTGGGATTAGGCACGTTATCCCAGCCTTGTAGGGTGAGCTTGTGAACTCCGAGGAGATGGAGTCTTTGGGCCAGAAAGAGGCCACATTGGAGGTGGGTTCTTGGATTGGGCACTGTAGCATGACGGTCTTGCCGATCGACGACTATGATCTAATACTCGGGATGGATTTCTTCATCAAGAGCAAGGCCGTGGTCATGCCTCATCAGAGGGGCATCTTGATCCGGAAAGGTAGGCACCCATACTTCATTCCAGTGAAGGGATGGCGTAGGACGGTGAAGAGACGGGGCAAGGAGTGCCCCACCACAAGACTTGAGGTTGCGGGTAACCTTGCGCTTAGGCAACGCATGGGAGAGCCTAGGCACAGAGGCCTGCGGCAGGAGACGGCAGGCGAGATGGCTCGGCGAGTGGGCTATCCGACCGAGAAGGCATCAGGAGGTGCGCGTGGCATGTGGCCGCGTTGGGACTCAGGAGATTTTTGGCCAGGAGGGCCAAGATGTGCAGCGACGAGGTGTGCCAGGAGGGCGCACGACGCAGCAACATCGAGCTTCGGTATGACTCGATGAGGTGTCGAGATTTAGGCGGGAGGAGGATTGTCACGGCCCAGCCCAGGCGGAGGACACGCGCATCCTCCGCAAGGCCTAGGCGGCCGTGCGGCCCAGTTGGGCACGCGACCCGGACTGCCCAGGCTGATGGCCAGCCTGGCAGGCGCGGCCAGCGTGGCATGGCCGTTGGGCAGGCCCGCCCAGCACGCCTAAAAGAGAGGCCATCATATTTTCTTAGAAGGGATTTGAGGCGTGGTTTGAGCTGAGATCTTGGCCTTTGATTGTCCCATTAACGGCCAAGATGGAGTCCTATTTGGAGGGAGATTCTTAGGGATGCTAGTTGGCAATTTTATCACCAAGAGTCCATCGTATTTTAGAGATAGAGTTAGCCTAGGTTGAGGACTCTTTGGGGCGGTGGATATGGGAGGATCCTAGCCTTTATCTCTTCATCCAACGGTTAAGGTGGAGTCTTAATTGGAGAAGAGTCCTAAGTGGAAAAAGTGTCATAGGCGGCTTGAAGAGAGAAACTTCACACGATTTCTACACTGTGCGGGACTCTTGGGCGGTGGAAAGGAGGCCGGTTGGGGAGCTATTTAAGGGGAGGCTGACCCAAGGCCTAGGGGCATCGAATTGCATGTGAGCAAAAGGATCAGTTGGGGAGTTCTTTGTGAAAGGGCAGACCCAAGGCCAAGGCTTCGAGTTGCAAACAATCAAGCCATCCGAGAGGAACTCGGTATGACCATCCAGCGGCTAGCGAAGGTGCGCGAGTTTGGTGAGCGACCGGATCAGCAGAGATCGAGGTGCACAAAGGTCTAAGTCAGGCGGCTTAGACGAGGACGGGACGTGGCCAGCACACAGACGGTGCGCACGGGTGCGAAGCATCCAAGTCAATTCGTGTCGTGTGAGGTTGGGGCGGGCACTTTGTGAGATCTTTGTTAGGGACAGAGAGGAGTGTTTTATAGCCTTTGGGCAACCTCGTTATTTCTAAATTACTTAGCAAAGAGTTCTTTGGTTGGGAAGGCTGTGCTTCCCGTATATTGTCGTATTTGTCGGGGACTTGTCTTTAGGAGTTTTATTTTATTATTGTGGAGTCTAGGCTGGTTAGGAGAGGGATCTTCTAATGTCATTACCGGTAGACGCAAGGACCTAGTGGCCATAGAAGCGCTTGTACGTGCCGATCGAAAGCCCGATGACACTAGGTTGCCAGCCTACAATCCTCAAGGCCTAACTTAGATCTTGATTAGCTAGGCATCAATACATATTCATGTTACTATATATATTTAGATATCCAATGTGGGACCATTAACTAGCCTCTTAAAAAGTTAAAATTTTTAAGTAAGGAAAAGTGTTAACCTTTTAAAATAAAATAATTAAAAGTTCTTTTAAAATTTAACATTTTTTGAAATGAAAAACTTGAAATTTCTAATGATCTCACATAAAATGTTGAAATTTTAAAATTACAAAAAGTAAGAAAAAAAAGTAACTTATACTGCACAATGGATGGGAAGTATTACGGATTATACTTTGAATTAGGCTTTTATGCATCATACATATATTATAGATCAATTGAGCCTTTATGCAATCAACATTTATTATATATGTTGCACTTATTGCCTTGATTTTTTATAAAAATTATTAGGATTAACTAAAACTCCTACTTACAACCTTTAAGTTTTCACGTAATAAGTAATAATATTATGACCTAATAATACCTAGTAGACTTCTTTCATTGCATCCATTAAAGGTATAACTCAACCTTTTAATTGACTTTATCATAAGCAAGAGTATTCATCATATTGATGAGATGAAATGCTCTCTACTTTGTCCTTTAGCATAATAACTAAATTAGCTTGATTTTTACTGTGTTAAATATCTTTCATAAGATGTTCAATTACGAGGTTAAGTATTCGTTGTTGATGATTAAATAATAGGCCTAAACTTCATCCCTCTTAATAATTATATAACTTCATTCCTAAATAAATCCTTAGTTAATTAATCTACTAAGCTTTTCTTTGCTTTAATATATTTCAAAGACATAATATCATTCTTTATATTTGCTGGGAATTGTATCCTAAAGCCAATCATTTGATGATTATGCTGATGTAAATTGTATATAAATTGATATATTAATAAAAGTTATTTGGCGATTTATTCATTATAAGATCATCTTCTTTAAAACTCATAATAGTAATGAAGCACTTAGGATCTTTCTTCACGATAAAGGAGGATTTATCTTTGAAGGTCCTTAAAAGAGTTCGCGACCAAATGATATACTATGACAGGGCCATAGTACTATCAATTATAGGACGTTGTATATCATATTTGTTGGTTGTCCTCTTAACCAAGGAGTGTAGAGGCACTGATATGACATACAGGTAAAAGTGTAGGAGTACATTTCACCGAACGTGACTCATTTCCGGATACTCTACTGTCAAGAGTTAATCCGAGAAGATATAGGTATAAGTATCCTTCAGACCTGAAGATCACAACCAGTGGCTTACAAGAAACTCATTGTACTTAGGTGCCGGACCACCTGGATTTCTAATCCAACTACGAAAGGTTACTGGGTGCAGTCAAGTACTTATAGTAGTCAGTTATGGATCAAGATGGAATTTGACTTATCCCGTTAAAAGGAGAAATGCTTGTATTTCAATTTAGCAAAATCTTGGCCAAGGTACTTCATGTGAAAGTCACATGATCACTAAAATTGAAATCACTTTATGGATTTGTTGTTTAGAGTTGACAGGCTCTTAAGCCATCCTTAGCATTTGTGGTCAAGAGGATGAATTATACGGTAACTGTTTCTTAGGGTTCTTGGAGCTTGCTCGGTAACTCTTCGACCTATCCGGACGTCGGGTTCCATTGCTAGATGGGCACATCGATTAGTATAGAAAATTATTTCTATGCTACCGGCTTAGGTTCGAACCTAGAGGTGACACGCATAGAAGTTTCCTAGGATGATCTATTTGCTGATCAACGATTGAGAATCGTATATGATTTAATTAATCAATTTGATTGATTGAATTATCTAAATTGGATTAAGTACAAGTGAATAAGATTCAATTTGGTTTAAGTCTATTAGAAGGACTAATCAATTTCAAATATTGATTTGAAATTAGATTTGATTTGGATTTAAATAGATTCAGATTAGCCAAATTTGATTTGGGCTAGGACCATGATCTATATTGGTTTAATCCAATAAATTCAAATTAGTTTAAAACCAAAAATCCAAACCCCATGTATGAAAAAGGTTTTCTCGCATGATGAGATAACTAAAATCTCATCTCATGAGAAATTAAATTCTCATGCAGAATTTAATTTATAACTTTTAGTCTTCTTCAAATGATTCTCAAGTTCAAGAAAAAAATTTTGCTAAAAAGGTGCCTCTTTGGAAGAGCACTCTACACAACTCTCTGTTCATTGACAAGTGTGTGAATTAATGTGCCTCTTTGAAAGAGCACTTCACATAACTCTCTGTGCATTGACAAGTGTGTGAATTAATGTGCCTCTTTGGAAGAGCACTCCATACAACTCTTCGTGCATTGACAAGCGTGTGAATTAATGTGCCTCTTTGGAAGGGTACTCCACACAACTCTTCATGCATTGATAAGTGTGTGAATTTAATGTCTCTTTGGTTTTCACAAAACAGCGGAATTCTAAATGTTAGAATTCAATAGACTGGCTAATATGAAACTATAAATAGAGGACATCCCTCACCAGATAAAAAATAATACAAGATCAAAAGAGATCAAAAAAATTCTAAAAAGTTAGAACCAAGTGTTACAGTTCTAAGAGTTAGAACAGAAATTCTGGTGTGATTTTAGTGTTAGCAAAAGCTTGGTGGATCTTGGAGGAAGATTCAAGTGGAAGAATTCAAGATCAGCAAATTATTTTTTCACGAGCTAGCACTCCCGGGAATCCGATCATTCGGGGGCTTTACGTGGACAATACTAGAGGCCGGACGATTAAACGGCTGTAGAGCACAAAGGATTTACCTACTGTTCTTAAGGTGAGTGATTTGATTCTTAGATCTTAAGGTAGGCTTCAAGATGAGTAGTATGACTTCTGATCTTGAAGATTAAGATATGATCTTAATTATTTAATTTATATGCAATACTTAGATCAAACGATCTTATATATAAGGCAAAGATATGATCTTGATGCATGTTAGAAAGATTAATATGTAATCTTAAATTTCCGCATTGATAATTGTTATCAAATTTTAAAATATGCATGCCTCGGGGATTAACTCTCCCAACAATATTATCTTATATATTTATGATAGAACCAGATATGCCAATCTAACTTTTTATGAGTACTCCTTTCTTTTTTTAATTGGGATCCTAGTTTGGTTTGGATAATTGAGTAAAACTTAAAGTTATTGTATTTCATCTAAAAGAGGCATGTGAGCTGATGATATCATCTTAGAATAGGTGAAATATTTAATAAGAAAAATAAAGAATTTCTCTTCAAGATCTTTTCTTCTTTACCTTTATGCCTTCTCCAAATTTAGAGGGACTATGACCAGATTTAGGCCTCTTTCTTCTTCTTCTTCAATTTATAAGGTGAGCTATCTAGAAGATGGTTTAGAAGAGATTTATCGCTTGGTCCACTCGCATGCAAGTATAAAGAAGAATGTCTCCTTTTCATTTTCAGGCTGATAAAAAAAATAATTATTAAAAATTATTAATTTTGTAATTTAAAATTATAAAAAATTTATAGTAGCGATTCCTCACCAAATTATTGGTTCGCTGGCATATAAAGTAAAGAGTTTTCTTTTGTTTTTAGACTATGAAAAATAATTATTAAAATTACTAATTTGTAATTTAAAATTTTGAAATTCTTTGTGGTAGTAGCCCTTCATGAAATGATTAATTCCCATATTTGAAGCAGGAAACATCTCTTTTCCATTTTCAGATTAGAAAGCATTTTTTAAAAATTGCTAATTTTGTAACTTAAAATTTAGAATAAGGTACTATTTGAAATAGAAAAAATTTCTCATATTTCTAAGGTAGTGTTTGGTTTCAAAAAGCTATCCCTGTATAAGTGTAAAGGATAGCATTTATCGAGGGGATAATTGAGAAAATAACCATCTTTTTAAATAATAACTTTACCATCAAAGGATAGCTCTAGTTATTTCTGGATAGTGTTTGAAATAGGGAATAAGAGGCCTCTCTCTGTTCTCAAAAGCCATAACTAGAAGGGATAACTAGGAATAAAGTTAACCAAAGGGATAATTCATGGTTAACCATGGGTTATTTCCCTCAATTTATTCCTTAGAAAATGCAGAAATAGCTGGTTATCCCTCCAAATAAGAGTAAAAAAAGTTATCCTATGCATTTACCTTTTTGCATTTGATATGATCAATGGGATAGTCAAGGGATATCCCTAGGATAGCTAGGAGGTAAACTCTATTCCGCACACTTATCCATGGATAATATTTTTCTATCAAACACTACTAAGTAATAAGTTAAGGGAATAACTCATGTTTAAACTTGGGTTATCCCCTCTAGTTAACCTTTTTTTCAGAGTTATCCTCTATAGTTATAGCTTTTGAGGATAAGGAAGGATATTCTTCCAAAAGTTATAATTACAAAGGATAAATCTGAAAAAGGTTAACCAGATGGGTTATTCCCTGTACTTATTCCCTGAGGAACCTAGGAATAACTAGAGCTATCCCTTGATAGAAAAGTTGTTATTAAAAAAAGGTGATTATTTCCTGAGCTATTCCTTACACTTATCCATGGGATAGCATTTTGGAAATCAAACATAGATTATCCCCTGAACTTATTTCCTAGGAAATGAAGGAATACTTGTAACTATCCCTTGAGGGCAAAACTATTATTTAAAAAATGCTAGTTATTCCCTCAGCTATCTTCTAGATAAACTCTATTCTATACATTTATCTAGAGATAGCATGTTTTGTATCAAACACTACTTAAAAGATTTATAAGTAAATAATTAAGAGAAAAAGAAATTAGGCATCAGTTTGACTCAATAGACTCTTAAGCTAATAAACAACAAAAGACTTGGTCCATTGGATATCATGACTTACAAGCAACTATTCGCAAGACCCAACTCGAGTCCTGATATGTTGTTGTATTTAAATATCTAACAGGAGCCATTAACCAGTTCTTTTTAAAAAAATAATTTTCCAAATAAAAAGGTGCTGACCTTTAAAATGAAAATAATTTTTTTTTGAATTCTTCTTTCTTGAAATGGATACTTAAAATTTCCAACATTCACGGGGTGTCATCTTCACAAAGAATCTTTGTTCAACGTTGCTTCATACCTTTGATTAGAAGCGCCAAAGAAGATTATCTCTCATGTCCCCTTGTATCGTGCTTCATTTTGGTCCACCCAATTTATGATTATTTCTCACCATAAAGAGATGATGATGCCAAAACGTGAACAAAAGCGCGGTGATCCAACTCAGGGCCGAGTTGGCAACCCGTACAATTTCACTTTTATAAATACTTGTTATTTCAAAGGGTAGTATAATAAATGCGTATCAAATGTGTAAATTAATCGTTATACATTAATTCACGTGTTTGATGCATAAAAAAATGGTACAATAAATTTTTTTTTTTAACTTTTCCTTAGGGATGATAATTTTTTTTCGTTTGGGTCGGTACCATTTTTAACGAGTCAAAAAATTTTCGGTCTAAATGGCTTAACGAGTAACGGAAATTTTTCTTTAACAACTGAACGGGTAAACGGCCTAGGAACAATATTCTTCATCCCATCCCCGTTTACCCATCCTGTCCCTGTTAACTTTAATATAATATATTTAAATTTTAAATATATATATTAATATATTAAAAATTAAAAATTAAAAATAAATAAAATATCTTTCTGATTTCACGCAGCCGTCTCTTGCTCTTCTTTCTTTCACGCAATTGATATGAAGTTCTGAATCAAGATAAGAACCAAGCTCCATTAGTCCATCGTCTATCTTCGCCAATTGTTGTCTCATCCAACGTCCTCCAACACCTTTTTCTATTTCTGATATATTCATCTCTTTAAAAAGATATCTCTTTATTTTTTTTTAAAATTTAAATATTTTTTTTATACAATTAGATTAGAAATATTCATTTTATAATTTTTTTTATTAATTATTTTTTTATTTTTCTTTCTTCTTTCTTATTTCAGAGTTAAAAATTTTATATATATCAATATCATAGTAGTCTTCATTTTATTTAAACAAATAAATGTTATCTATTGGATACTTATTTACTTGATCGGATATTTTCGTTTTCATTCCATTAATTATAACTTAACGGGTAGAAAAACGTTGCCATCCTTACTTTTGCCTCGTGGGCCAGGAGAGACTCGTGAGGACACGCCGTCAACAAGTTAACCGGCTAATGGGAATCTGAAAAAAAAAAAAAAACTAAAGTAATAAAACTAATAAAATATTAAATAATATCATCATTAATATAGTTAATAAAAAAAGTTATACTCTTAACATTTGTAACAAAAAATTATTATATCTGTAGTTTTTTATCATAAATTTTTCTAATCTTGTTTTTTTGGCACGAGAGCAAGCTGGAAGGCTGAAGTATTGCCGACACTTGTTTGCCTTTTAGCATGTATTTAATACTAATTATAATGGTTTAATGGGGGCGGAAAACGTTGCCATCCTTACTTTTGCCTCTTCGGCCACGAGAGACTCGTGAGGACACGTCGTCAACAAGTTAACCGGCTAGTGGGAATCTGAAGGAAAAAAAAAAAAAGCCTAAAGTAATAAAACTAATAAAATATTAAATAATATAATCATCAAATATAGTTAATAAAAAAGTTATACTCTTAACATTTGTAACAAAAAATTATTATATTTATAATTTTTATCATAAATTTTTTTTTAGTCTTGTTTGTTTTTGGCACGAGAGCCAATCAAAGAGCAAGCTGGAAAGCAGAAGTATTGCCGACGCTTGTTTGCCTTTTAGCATGTATTTAATACTATATTGATTAAATGGTAGAGCGATCTTGAATTTTTTTATTGGGGTAAAATTGTAATACTTTCTATCAATAATTGTTTGAATAAGGTTATAAGTCGTTCCGAGTCTTATTAAAGTGGTTTTGATCCGTGACTCACGTGAGCAAAGGAGCATTACGTATATTGTATATAAAGATATTAGATTAGAAATTTAAATATTCTAACTCCAACGCGCTGGGAAGTCCCAAGTTGTTACAGGTGTCCTTCAAATATTCTAATTTTCAGTTGGATGACTCGTCTAATCTAAGGACTTGTTTGATGATAGTTTCCCCTTATTTTATATGAAAATAATAATTCATCTAAGTTGGAACCTTTTTTTTTTGAGTACTAAAAAAAAAAAAATTTCACGCCTGGTTTATTTATCAGATCAAAGTTCAAACAAGCTTGGCTAAGCCCCTAATCCAGGTGATTCTGAGTTGTTCTAGGACACATTGATTCATTTGCATCCCTTTGAGAAAGCTTTTATCCAACATTATTTCAAGCTAATGAAAACCCTGTGACCATGAACCTCCTCCAAAAGAAGAGAGTAATAATAAGATTAGTGCGAAATTTGCCTGTGAACTTTCCTTTTCCGAGAAAATATTATTACTTCCTCTTCTCCAAGTAGATACATTCCTCCTGGTAGTCTCAAAGGCCTGTTTTTTTTTTTTTTTTTAAAAAAAAACCATTCATCCTCTTGGGCACTCTCTTTTGCATATTTTTTTTCTCAAATTTGGAGAAGACCACAAAGCCATCCTGGAGGGCAAACCGAGAAAGCCAAGTTGGATCCCCAAGGCCTCCGCTTGGCCTCCAAAGAGGTTTTGCTACCTCTCTATCCCTCCTGTTACTCTCTTTTAATCCTTTTGGTTCTGCTTGCTTGCTTGCCTGCTGTTTTGTCCACCGTTGAACGAGGGGGAGGGGAGTGTTGCGGGGACGACGGTGAGACAGCGTCGCGTCTAGGCTTGGCATCATCTATCGATGAGCCAAAACGGGGCCTCCTTTTTTTTCTTTGAAACATTTCTTTGCCCTCAACCACTCCAGCTGGACGTTGGAGATGGTCTCCTCCCTCCGCCTTGCTCTGTTTCGTAGTCAAAATTGGCTTCCACAAAACCTTAGATGGTGCAAAACGTGTACTCTGTTTCTGTCTGATAGCGCATGCATTGATGGATTAATATTAGAAAAAGTATAAACTACTTGATTTTTAATGGGAACAATCCAGAGCATTGCAAGTATAAATAAATGTCAGATAATTCAGTTTGCCAATTCGAACATTCTGAACCTGAATAATTGTAATGTAGGTTTAGTATAGCATGTAAGACATTTTAGAATATGTTATGGAAAAGTCATTGAATCCTATGATTTATTTTCAGTCAACAAAAAGTTCCTAGTGGCGTTTAGATGTTCTTTGTTGCTAAATAGTTCCTTAATATTTTATGGACATAGTGTATTATAATTTTTTCGATGCATAGCAGAGCCCTGGAAGCTACTCTGTCCCCAACCCAACCCCACCCACCTATATAATGAACTGAGCTCGTCCTCAGAGAATCAGGACTTTTTAGATAACGGGAGCCTAATAAATGAGATCTAATGTCTCTCAGAATAGAACAGTCGGAGCTCTTGCTTAACAGGAGGGAGGTAGTAACATCCAAGCTAAACTTTATTTTGAGAGCATTATGATCTTTGTTTTGAGGGTTTTTGTAATGCATTAGTATAAGCACTGTAAAACATTTCAAAGAGTTATTATGTTTTCCTTTTTTTTTTTTATGATCATCATAATCTCTTTGGGAGTGAAATCCTGTTTGGATAATAAAAGGATTTGAATACTTGTAAACTGAAATAGAGAGGAGTCCTAGATACTAGATTGTTGGGAGTTGGAGAGCAGCAACCTACATGAAGAATAAAGGCAGAATAAGAAAGAAAACAGCACACAAAATTTTAACATGATTTTATCAATTGATATGCATTCGAGATTCCACTATGTAGAAACTATTGAAGATTATAAGAATTATTTTTTCGCTCCAAAATTTTAGGCTCATATACATTCAATCAGAATATTTCTCAACAAGTTTTATCTTTAGAATCTATAGCATCTCACATAAATTGAAATTCATGTTCTGCATATATATTATGTTAAACTTAAGACAAATTCTAACATAGATAACCAACATATATAGGCATTATGAATTGTGGTAATTTTTAGGGTGGATTGCTAGAAAAGTAGGCCAGAAACTATTAAAAAGAAAGCAAAAAAATATCTATCACATTCCAGACCCTAGAATACATATAGGGTATAATAATCTGTCACATATACGTACGTAGAACTAAAGTACTACTACTACAGCATGCCAAAAAGTCTTTTATAAATAAATAATTAATAATATTAATAAACTAATTATTTATTAAATCAAGCTAATTAAATCCATGTACACTGACAATAATTAAAGGATCATCATAGGCCTAAAATCAAAAGCATTAAATATTTCTTGACCCCAAATTACAATAATTCAAGGTTTAAATATAAACTCAGTTAAATATTTAGGGCTAGCTTTTATCCAAATCCCATCTCTTATTTTGGTCTCTTAAAAAAGAAATAATATTTTTTTGAGCAATGCTTAGTAAGTACCCTAAATATAAATAATTTTGATAATGTATAACATTCTAAACTATAATATCAATTTTTAAAATAATAAATATGTATTTATACTTTAATATCCTTAATAATAATAGCTCTACAACCTCTAAATTATAGAAACATATAATCGTATGATAAAACCAGTACACCACATATAACCTTACAGATGTGGGTCGAAACATCGTATATATCCCCTATAGAAGTGAGTTTCAATATTTGTTATTTGACATCCATCATAATATAGTAGACTGAGAGTTTACATATATAATAATTTACTCATCAATAATTTCACTTATCATTGGTTTCAATCATCATGCAATTTCACAACAAAATCATAAATTATTTTTTGCTTCATAAAATCTTACAGTGCAAATAGTAATAACAAACATTAGTAACACATCATAACCCCCTTAACCCAAATTTTAAATAAAAATGATATGCAAGAAATCAAAATTTTCAACTATATGTCTTACAAAATACATATAATATTCAAAGTAATTTTTAACTATTAATAACTTAAAATAATTTGAACACTTTAACAAAAATTAAATATATATGCATGTATATTTAGCAATTTATCTAATCTAGACTTTTATGCAATTAATCATAAAACTATGAAATCCTTTCAGCAATCATGAATAATTTATAAAATACCCTATCTATTTCAAATAAATTTGATGAGAACTAATCATCATCCAATTTTGATGCTCAAAACTTTATCAACCTTTTTAATCCTTTAACCTTCATCTTCTTCATCCTTCTGTACTATTGACTTGATATTAAAAAATTTTAATTGAGGCCTATTTATAAAAAAATTACTTTTCATGAATACTAATCTCCTAAAATCATAAATTTTCTAATTCTTGCATGATACTAATTTATAGAAATGATAATTTTTTCTAATTTTCTCCATCTTCATAGGAACCCATCCCGAATGGGACGAGATAGTAAAAATTTTCTTCTTATGGCGATGAGGATGGAGAAAATTCTATCCTTATAAATGAAGATGGAATGAAGGAGGGTACTTCTCACCCTAGAGGTCTCTGGTCTCTTCCCTATAGGATCTTCATATATTTTATATACTTAAATACTATTATATTATTTTAATATCTTTAATATAGCCCCATGCATAATCCTAAAATTCCGTAAGTCTATATATGCTTACCTTCTATATATTTATGTGGACTTATGGCTGGATGTATTTGTCTCTTGTAAAGTAGTTTATAATCGTAGGCTTCTGTTATTATATTCTTTATGATTATAGCTTAATATGTTACTTATGAATTAGCTCATGAAATTTATAATTATGATAAATTTATTTAATTCTATTTCATTTATTATATGAAATCCAATACTTTATTTTATTTTTAAAATATAGTGAATAATAATTAAAATAAAAAGTATTTTTGTATCAAAAATATGGTTGGTGTGGATAGAGATCTTGATGACAATGAAAATAAGACCTCATTAAAAATGAGATAGATGGAGAATCTCTGCGGGGATGAACATCCTTATGGAGATAGGAATGGAGAAGTCCTTGTCTTCATTAGCAGAGATAGGGGTGGAAATGAGGGGTTAAAATAGTTGTGAGGATGGGAATGAGGAGTAGCTCCCTGCTCTCATTGTCTCATTGACATTTCTACTGATTTTTTTAAAAGAAATCTAAAAAAAATAATATCATTAAATATTTAAAACAAATTCTTAACTTAAAACTAACTTCTATCTTATCTAACATGATTTTGAAATATAAAAATTTAGATTAAAAATAACAAAAATTCTTTTTATCACCATCAATGATATTTTAATAATTTCTTAGAATTTTATAAGTACCGATATATGTTCATAAAATTATTTCTAACTTTTTTAAGCTAAACTTTGATTTAAATAATTCAATATGTATTAAAAAGCTAACTCAATATATATAAGCATCATGAATATAAAAATAATTAAAAGTTTTAATTATATTATTTTTATTTTTATTTTTTTAACTCAACCAAGAGAGCTAGCCCACATGCATGGCCTCACAAGTTTTTTTGTATGACCAAGACCTCTCAAAAGACTACTAGTCTAAGATGTGAATCATGGGAATTTTGGGCGATAAGCAGCCAGCCGGCTTCCAACCTGTTCCTGCTCACGCTTTGTCATGTGTGCTAAGTCGCATCGCTTTCTAACCTTTTTTTTTTATTATTTTTTAAATTCAGAAGCAGAGCCACAAATCTGAGGACCCTACCTAAACCATTAGCAATCTTGGTACGTATTATTCTAATCACATGCTAACTTTGTATCTTATTTCCGTTCCTCTTCCGCTTGCTAATTATACATGGCGCTTCTCTCGGTAGACCTCCCACAGCTAGCAGAGTCAATGAAACTACTAGCTTCTCTTCAAGGCTTTGGTCCATAGTCAGCCTCGTGCAGCACGCGAGGGGAGCGGCCTCTTCGGGCCATGTATACATATATATAGGAGGAGTACATAGCGTCAGCTGGAAGAGGAGTATATATGGTATCTGGCTCTAGGAATAGTTCTTGTGATCCAGCTTCCACCGAGCTCATGAGTGAATGGAAGCTAATGTGGCATCAAAGTTCCAAACAGGTAATCCAGCAGCAGCCCGTGTTCTTTTTTTCTCATAGCATTCCTTCATGTAATTAACTTGGGATTGGAATTGAGCTATAAGGCAGGCAATTTATCTCCTTCGATAATAACCAAGCAGCTACTCTGGGGCGATGTGGAGAGGCCATTGGCACGAGGATGGGAGGAGGCCTTAAGTCATGCATCGATCGACATCGGCCGCGTCGCCGATCAGCAGCTTCTCTTTGTTTGGAATCGGATTCGGGTGGCGGTTGTCGTGCCGCTGCTGAGGATCGCCGTCTTCTTGTGCTTGCTCCTGATAGCGACGATCCTCGTCGAAAAGATCTACGTTGGCATGGTGAGCCTCGCCGTTAAATTATTCGGCCTCAAGCCGGAGAAAAGACACAGGTGGGAGCCGATTAGGCCGGATCTGGAGGAGGGCATGAGTGCAGCGTTTCCGGTGGTCCTGGTTCAGATACCCATGTACAATGAGAAAGAGGTACGCAGGCAACATTAACCAACCACCCACTGTACGTCTCTTCTCTTCTCTTCTCTTCTCTTCTCTCTCCTGTAGATCGATCTTTGAGCGTTTGGTTTGTTTTAAGTCCTGGCGTGCGTTGTCCGAAGGTATACAAGAATTCCATCGGCGCCGCATGTGGATTGGACTGGCCATCGGATAGAATAATAATACAAGTTTTGGATGACTCCACCGACCCGGTTGTGAAGGTATGCGTCTCAAATCTGAACGGGGACAGGGCTTCTGTATACAATGTTTCTTTGCTGTATTTATGAGCAAATTAATAGACAACGAAATCAACGCACGGCACCCTCAACAACCCCTGTCTAGCTAAATAAACAACTAATAAAGGGGTATAATCTCTTTCCCTGGGTAGCTTTTTATTGCTTTACGAGTTGTTTTTTTAAAAGCCTTTGAGCTAATTATTGGTCACGTACACTATAGAGACTGAAAGGGATATATATATATATATATATATATATTTTGAGAGAGAGAGAGATGATGGATCATTGAGTTGTAGTCACGTGGGAAACAGCATTGATCCCACAGCTGCTTTTGGGGATTTCCAGCAGCTTGGTGAGAGCTACTACTGTTAGAGGGTAGAAGTTGATGATATATGGATGGCAAATTATGGGAGTGAGTTGGACCTCTCACTTATTCGTTGGCCTCCAATCAAATCTCCTCTCGGGGACCGATCTACTC
Source organism: Calamus simplicifolius (assembly GCA_900491605.1). Taxonomy (NCBI): domain Eukaryota; kingdom Viridiplantae; phylum Streptophyta; class Magnoliopsida; order Arecales; family Arecaceae; genus Calamus; species Calamus simplicifolius. Next base: position 91,986 of record UESW01001300.1, read on the forward strand.
TTTGACTTCAAGCCACGACGATGGCAGGAGAAGCTGGCAGGGATTCATATTTTCCCATGGAAATGGATGCTGGGGATCGGTAGAAGAAAGTGAAACGAGCCTTAATTTGCGTGACTTTATTTGTGGCAGCTAGAAGCCTACGCTTGCCATGTAAGGTGGAAACTCACGGTTGACTTTATTTTTATTTTTTGAAACCATTATGAGAAGTACTGATGGAGTAGGATATCTTTAATTTCGACCAGTTTTTCTTTTCATAAAACTAATATTTTTAGCTGTTAAACATTAATAATATTCCTAGCTCATAATTCATTAAGATCTTTTAGTTATCATTTATATATGAGGTTGTGTAAGATTTAAATAAGTTGGGTTAAGGATCGAATTATTCACCTATATATATATATAATCCATTCAATATTGGGTTCTCACTTCTCGCGCCTTGTAAAGGTCATAGAATGGAATGCCTGGTGCACTGACATACAGCTGGCTTGCACGGTGGGGACACTCACTGCTCGTGGTCCCACACATGAGCAGGACGGTGTACGGCTGGTGGATGGTCAGTGGCTCTTCCCATCCGTTCAGCCAACCATGGTTGATAAACAGGACCCTCCACTCCAGTGCATAGTTGTCAGATCCGATTCCAACATTAATTGAATCAAGGCTTAAATTACTAAGATTCAATTATTTTAATATAAAAATATATTATATTAATAAAAATTAATTTTTAAAAAATAAATATAAATATTAATTTTTATAATTTTTAAATTTTTTTATATCTTATTTAATTTTTAAAATTTATTTATTTTTAATCTGTGTATTCATTTAGTCTGCTTTAATTTTTTCTTAAAAAAATAAATTTTTTTAATATCTTTTCTTTTCCTTCTTATTTTTTATAAAATTTTTATTTTTTATTATTATTATTTTTCATTAATGTTCTTCTTTGCATGATTTTTTTTTTTATAAAATTTATGGGCATTCAATGAAAAAAAAAAAGTTATCATAAACTATTAAAATTTAAAATATCAAAAATTTGAAACGGTATTGATAAATCCATGATTTGATTCGGATTGGATTGATTAATTCATGAATGAATCGAATGAATTGATCAAATTATTTAAAATTTTTTATATATTTAATTTTTTATTATTTAACCGATCGCTTCAATCCGATTTTAATAACTATGCTCAAGTGACTTCAACGAACGATTGACGATGTAAAGCACCCAGGTGTTAGCTCGTGGCGTGGGGCGCCGATGACCACAGAAAGCTCATATTTATGCTTTTGATGAGAGTCTAAAAGAGTTTCAAAAATAAGGAAAAATTTTTAACGCCCCAACCTATCAGTTGGATAGAGCCTATATAATCTTAAAAATTTGAGTATAAATTAATTAAAATAATAAATAAACTTAAATTATAAGCTTTTAATTAAAACCGTTATTTTTCATCTAATGTTATTTTGAAGTGTTACATTCTACTCTAGCTTATTTATTAATTTAATTAATTTATTAGTAGATTGAGTCATATGATCTTAAAAATTTAAATATAAATTAATTAAATTAAAAAGTTTTTTTATTTTTTTTCATTCAATGTTATTTTAAGGTATTATAAAATTAAAAATATGAAATTAAAAAAAGCAGAAGGGAATTGACACATGGCACAAGCAGCCTAGCTTGGCACTGTGCATGCCGAGCTCAAATTATACCAAGATGAGACTTGCTAACTCATGCGCTATGCAAAAATGTTAATATAAAATTAGAAATCGCGCATGATATAAAAACACATGATGTAAAAATATATATATCATGCACGATGATTAATATGCGCTTTCTGCACAAAAAAAAATTGTTCAATTAAAAATGACAAAAAAAACTAACGACAAAAAAATCTAATGACAAATGATACAAACTATGCTGACCACGACATGAACAATGACGTGACTTGCTAACCTACAGATTATAGCACTATAATGACTCATGATCATGACATGTTGGCCCACGTGATATTAAAAATATTAAAATATTAAATATTTCATTTTTTTAATATTAATAATATTTAAAAAAATTAAAATAGTATTAACAATATTTAATATTATCGAGCGAGTCTGAAGCAAATCAGACTTGCATTAATGCAGAGCTACTCATTATGCTCATAAGCTGCTCGGTTCATTCGCAACCCTTTGTCCAACCAATCCATTTATTAAGAAAAAAATATATTAATCTTCCACTCACCACTCTCCTTTGGCTATATGATGGAATGGATCGTGTTTGGCGAGAACCCAAACATTATTTAGGCCTAATCGACATGCAAATTAACTACTGCATCATTTGAACATTCTTTGTATCTCGAGTAGGAAAGGACTGCGGTGGGTTCATCGTTTCCTTCTTGCTTATAGACTTTGTTATAATAAATCCTTTGATTGGGTTCCTCATCTTCTCTGCTTTTTGATTCAAGTCACCTTGGCTAACGATTTCCTTTGATAAAATGTCCAGGGTTTAGTGGAGATTGAGTGTCAAAGATGGAAGGATATAGGTGTGGACATACACCTTGAGGTTAGAGATAACAGGAAAGGATACAAAGCTGGCGCTCTAAAGGAAGGAATGAAGCACAACTATGTGCAAGAGTGCGATTATGTGGCCATATTTGATGCTGATTTCCAGCCCGAGTCTGATTTTTTGAAGAGAACTGTTCCCTTCCTTGTGCACAACCCAGTTCTTGCTCTAGTCCAGGCTCGTTGGAAATTCGGCAAGTTTTTTCTCTCCCCCCCTTTTTTTTCTTTTTCTTTTTTCACTATCTTGAGAAGAAAGCATATTAATTTATGTTAAACTAATTTTGATTTGATTGCAATGTGAGATGAGTGGTTTTTGCTAGAAAATTTAGTTCTTATCTATTATCAACTCCACCATAAAATTACAATTCTTAATTAATAGATGTTCAAATGCAAATACAATGGATACTTCTGCATCAATACTCTGTCAAATCTCTCTCTCTCTCTCTGTAGGAGGAGGAGGGATAAATTGTGTAGAAAATCTCACCTAACTCTAATACCAAGAACAAAATTCTACACACTTAAGTAAAAACCTCATAAATTATACAAACTTTCTAATTGCTTAGTTATTTCAATCTCTATTGGCATATGCTTTTTTTTTTTTTTTGCAAGAATATTAGTATACGATAAGTTTTATCTAAAGATTTATTGGATAAAACTTGAAGATTTTCTGATAAACATGAGCAACTATGTAGTGAATGCTGACGAATGCCTAATGACAAGGTTACAAGAGATGTCATTAGACTATCACTTCAAGATGGAGCAAGAGGCAGGGTCATCTATATGTGCTTTTTTGGATTTAATGGTAAGGTTTTGGTTTTCATATTAAACATAATGCTTGCAATGTCTTTTTTGTTCATTTTTAACCATGAGATATGAAAAAATAATGAATCAGAATGAGGGTTATCGAAGATTATGTTAGACCTATGAGACAGGAGCAAGTCCATGAGTGCCTTGATGCTACACGTATGAATGTTTTAGTTAAGAGGGAAGGCAGTTGCTGAGAAAAAGATATACATGATCCAAGTATTTGCACTAAAAAGAAGTATAGATATCTATCTTGCTATCAGGCTAAAATAATAATATAATATTTTACAAGTTGCTGTTATTACTTGTTTTTCCTTGTCCAATGTGGTCCATTTTATCTGAATAAAATGAAGTTGATCCTTAAAAGGCAAAGGGATTGCCAAATTGTTGACCAGATACCTTATCAATTGATAGGTCTTTGCAACTTCTTGAAATCTGAATTATTTAAGTTGTTTAGAGATATAATTAATTATAATAAACAGGTTTGTCAGAATTTTATCAATATTAAGAGTGACATCTTTCCTACCCTATTTACAAATCAATCCAAGTTTAACTGTATTTGCAAGAAACCTCTTGAGTTAGATTCAACTCAAGCATATGAATGGATGCTTATTTTTTTTGTTATTTATTAGTGGGACCATTAGAAGTTAGGGGATGAAATTATTCCTGATGGATCTTGATTAAGAGTAAAAATATTTAAAATATCTTTTAATTAACTTAAGATTAATGGTTAATTGAGAAGACAATAAACTATTAGATGGTGTTTCTTGCAAATATAATTAAGTTTATCCAGGTCAAATTATAAATAAGGAAAAGGAGAGGTGTTATAAGTAATATTGATAAAATCTTGAATGTGATATGAAAAAATCCTTAATGAAAGTATATTGAATGAAAAATCTTCTTTTGCTCAAAAATGCTTTTTTTTTTTTACTTGTAGGGACTGCTGGTGTGTGGCGGATTTCTGCCATCATGGAAGCTGGAGGTTGGAAGGATCGGACGACCGTAGAAGATATGGACCTGGCTGTTCGAGCAAGTCTTCGAGGTTGGAAATTTTTATATGTTGGTGACATCAAGGTAAGTTAATTACCCCTTAATGCATATATATATATATAGTTAAATTTATATGGATCCAAGAAGAATAATGATGAGGATTTATAATGATAATAATATACAGGCTAGCTAGGCTTTAGATTTTTCTAATTTTTATACTTTCCTCTGAGAGAAACTTTAAATCAAAGTTTACTTGTTTTTTAGGTAAAAAATGAGTTACCTAGTACTTTCAAAGCCTATCGATATCAACAACATCGATGGTCTTGCGGGCCTGCTAATCTTTTTAAGAAGATGGCATTGGAAATCATACGTAATGAGGTTAATCTGTTTTCATCTACTGTTTTTTATTGAGTTGCGAAAGAAGGACATGGAGATGTTCACAGTCATTTGCTTTTCACTTTCTGCAGAAGTATCAATATGGAAGAAGTTCTATCTCATATTCAGCTTCTTCTTTGTTGGAAAGATTGTAGCTCACACAGTAACCTTCATCTACTATTGCATTGTAATCCCAGTTTCTGTTTTTGTTCCTGAAGTGAACATTCCTCTATGGGGGGTGATTTATGTTCCGGCAATTATCACCCTCTGTAAGGCTTTTGGAACACCAAGGTAAAACACCTATAAGATTTATTTCACACACACACACACACACACGCACACACACTTTGCATGCTAAAGTTGCTCATCTTCACCATGGTTCTAAATGAAAGCAAAGCACATCATCATCGTCTAACTTGCAATCATTTAACAGAAAAGATGTGCTCTGTTGTTACAGCTCTTTTCATCTAGTGATCCTTTGGGTCCTATTTGAAAATGTTATGTCTTTTCATCGGATTAAAGCAGCAGCAACTGGACTTTTAGAGGCTGGGAGAGTCAATGAGTGGGTTGTCACTGAGAAGTTAGGAGACGTTCACAAGACAAAACCAGCTCTCAAAATGGAGGATTCTGAGAAGTTAAGAGATGCTCAAGAGACTAAGCCATTGCTCGACAAACCAAAGAAGCGTCAGCCAAGGTTTTGGCATAGGTACGTCTCTTTCTGCCTCGATGCATGCTCATTTTTATGGTAAAAGTTGGTAACAACAAGAGAGACATGGACTTGTATTGGATATTTTTATGTTTAATTGGTGCAACTCTTAGATGTAGTTATGTAAGGAAGCTATTTAAACTTGCATCAACCCTGGTTACTTGGCCCTTAATACACTATAAGCTGCTAAAAAGTGTTGGCTAGCAGAATGTTTGATCCGGTTGTCACTGTATTCACCCTGCTAAAATGCTGCAACCTTTCACCTGAGTGTTTGATCTGGTTATCGCTCTATTCACACTCGATAGTATTTCCTTGTGTGCATCTGTAACTAATACTAGATGATTTTTCATGGTTTTGATGCCAGATTCTACTTCTCGGAACTTGGGATTGGAGTCGTCCTCCTACTCTGTGGGTGTTATGACCTCTCAAATGAGAGGCAAGGTTATTTCATCTACCTCTTCCTTCAAGGCTTGGCATTTGTTATGGCAGGCTTCGGTTATGTCGGCACCCGTGTACCTGGTTCCTAGCATTACTGGTTCCTAATGAGTTGTGCAGGAACTAATGGAGCCCTTGGAAGTGAATGTCAAAGGCTCTCAATTGCATATAGCTGCTTCATAGATACGATAACCATTTTTATACATCAGTCCTCATCCAAGTTTGCACTGTTGTTGCAGAATTAGATGCAGCCATTCTGTCAATAGGGAGAAAGTTAGCACCATGAAATGCAGCCATTTCAATGTCAGGAAAGCCAACCATTTGTAAAATTCCAACTTCCATTATGAGAGGAATAATATAGAATAAAATTTTAACAGAGAATTTTATCATATATTTTATCATATAATAAATATGTTCATATTTATCTTACCAAAAGTCTCGGTTAAATGCACGTATAGAGGTTCTTGAAGCATTATAAGATTTGCAAGAAAAATCCAAGAGCTATTGGGAGCATGCACCCAATGATTTGTTCACATTCAAAGCCAAGTTTGGGTGGGGGTAAGATTTGCAAGAAAAATCCAAGAGCTAGTTGGGAGCATGCACCCAATGATTTGTTCACATTCAAAGCCAAGTTTGGGTGGGGGTAAGATTTGCAAGAAAAATCCAAGAGCTAGTTGGGAGCATGCACCCAATGATTTGTTCACATTCAAAGCCAAGTTTGGGAGGGGGGATAAAAAAAAAAAGAAGTTTTGTCAGCATGCATTCTATCAAGGCAGTCCAATTCCACCAGCTTCTGAAGCGGTTTACGTTCAAATACTACCATTTCTTTTTGAGATCAATTCGAATACCATTATTTTGGTTTCAGTAATTCGTATATCCAGGCATGTAAATGGTGACGACTTCTTAGTAACTCGGACCTGCTACATAAGCAGTCAGTTTTCATGATAGACTTGGAACGTACAAGCATATTTTTATTACAACTGGCTGTAAATCTTCTTCTCACGCACATATTTTGAACTTGATCTGGGTCCGGATTTTTTTTTTTTTGGATTGCCCAACTACTCATCTTTAAGCTGTTGCATTTAGCCATCACTCATAGCTAATGAAACGAGTATTTCAACAGTCATCTTTTAAGCATTTGCCGTAGACTCGTAGCTAGATATATATTTTTTGGGCTTGGTTTCTTCGCAGATGAATGCTGATGTGGTTAATCACGTCCTCATATGGCATGGTAATAGCCCTCACGGTTTTTTTAAAGCAAAGTAATGATTTCAACTAGTTTCGGCCTCGGCCTTGACCTTGACTTGGGCTTCGAACTCGGTCTCGGCTTCGACCTCGACTTCGGGTTTGAACTTAGCCTTGGCTTCAGCTTCGAACTCGGTCTTGGCCTTGGCTTCAGCTTCGGTCTCGGTCTCGGCTTCGGATCTCGCTTCGTATGTCATCGATCCATAGTTCTAGTCGTGAAATCAACTTCGAATATTGAGCAGGGTAATTTAAAACACCCCAAAAACTGCTGCGTAGCTCATTCATTCACCCACTTTTTGTTAGGATCATAGGCAATTATAGATACTATGCGCAGTTACCGATATTCACGGTATGCATTCAGTAACTGTGTACCCATCTGCTGTTCATGAAGTTGATCTCAACATAAGATAGAATTCGATCGTTATCGAAGAAGGATAAGAGAGATTTCTGAACAGGTATATAAAGACCTCGACTCGTAACGAGAAGGAGCTCAACTTTCTACTCTCTGACTTAAATTCTTATTCTTCAAATCATTCGCTTAAACATCGAAGAATTTTTATCGGAACCATCGATCCAAGATTTATCTTACAGGTTTTCGGTCAAAAGAAAGCAGTTGTCATGTCTAGAAAGTCTGTGAAACCCTTTATCCGTTTGATGTCCCTGAGGAGTGATTCGATAGCAACAAATGCCATTGATTAGCTGGCCTATCAGAGTGGACGATCCACCCACAGACGTAATAATGCTGAGAATAAAGAACTTATGTCGGGCTTGGCAGGATATATATCACATGGCATGATAAATGCCAGTTGTATGTATATATCACATGGCATGATAAATGCCAGTTGTATGCAAGCCAGAGCCGGGAGAAACGTGGACAAGAGAAGAGAAGACCCTAGCTTCTGCTTCAGATTTAGAAGGCTTCCAAAACGAGACTGAGGCCAAATAACTCTCTTACATGCAGACATGGTCACAAAACACGTTTTGAGAGGTACGTTTTGTTGGTTCCTCGCGCATGACTTCAAAAGGACAGCATCTCCACTCCGGGACAGGGAACACGTTGACCCATGGCCATGCGTGATGCACGGCATCACCAGCCTTTTCCCCTGCTGCCATCCTGTAAACGATGGATGATAGTGGGCTCTGCTGCTGCTGCTGCTCTAGGGATGAAACGGGCAGAGCCACAAGGATCAAATCCCTTTGGCCTTGACGTCTAACATAAATATAACAAAAGCAACCAAGGGGGGGAGGAACGATGGAGTAGGTGGAAGACCGGCAAGTCAAGCTCATGGACTGGATGGCACCTTCTTCGATGCCTTCACCAACTGGTACCACCCTGTTCCCTCCCCACCCTTTATTAATTTATTTCCTCTTTATTAGAAGCCGAATGTACATCATCCTCCCCTCCTGACATGGACTTTGCAAGCTCCTCTCGGCTTCGTCGCCTCGTTGTATTCTTGCTTGGAGACGTGGCCGAGCTTTTCTTGGCACAGAATTTGGGTGATATGGGTGCAGATAAGAGCCAATGTGGTGGCGCCGGTGGTGAAGTTCGCCGAGGTGGTGTGCTTGATAATGTCGGTGATGCTGATCACGGAGAAGTTGTCGATGGGCGCCGCCAGCCTCTTCGCCAAAGTCTTCCGGTGGCGGCCGGAGAGGCGGTACAAGTGGGCGCCCATTGGGCAGGACTTGGAGATGGGCAGCTCGGCCTATCCCATGGTGCTCGTGCAAATTCCCATGTACAACGAGAGGCAGGTCAGCCAAATTTCACTGTTTCTCTCTTTCATTTCTCTGCTCATTTTCTCCATTCAATTCATGTCGGCGTGCGTCTGGGGAATTCTTGCATTGTTTTCAGGTGTACAAGCTCTCCATTGGAGCGGTCTGTGGGTTTGCCTGGCCGTCCGATCGACTCATAGTGCAGGTGCTCGACGATTCAACCGACCCTGAAATCAAGGTAATTGGTAATTTTTATTATTAACCCCTAGTGGTTAATCGAGGCTGCCAGTGGCCGGGTCTTCCCTTTAGCTTGACAGGGTTGCCTTGATTTAAGCTGGGCAAGGCCTGGTATGATAGCCAAAAGGCTGGCCCCAGGATGGCAATTATAGTCTTGCACATGATATACCAGCTTCGGATTTTTATCTTTTACTAAAATAAAGTTTACATGAACTGAATACGGACACAGCATATACTTGTATTAATATACTGTTCCAACTGACTCCATCTAAATGCAGCAGCAAGTGCGATATTTACGATAAAAAAGATCATGATTGAGTGATCCCCTGACTTTCCAACTCCACTCAGTTGGGAAGTCATGTCTCTCTCTTGTTCATGATTGCCTTAGCTTGTGAAATACATACATACATACATACATACATATATATATATATATATATATATATATATATATGCTCCAGATATCGCTAATGCACATACTTTACCTCTATCTCTCTCTCTCTCTCTCTCTCTCTATCTATCTCTCTTTCTTTTCAGCATGCCTAGACAATCTGTGAAAAAGTAAAACGAAAGAAAAATAAAAGGGTGCATCAGTAATTATCTGAGCATATCGTCCTCTTGCCTCTTAGCTTATCATGAATATGATCCTATTTTTTCAAGAAAAAATTACTTAATGCTGTTGATGGCACATTAGCTGACAGATAAAGTGTGTCTGCCAGTGCACAGGCATGTGTTTGTGCATGTAATTTAGGTAAAAATGAGAGCATCTGTAAACTTATGAGCTTATAATGCCAAGAAAGATGCTCATCATCTAGTGTCTCATCTCTACTGCATAGTTTAAAATCAAAATATCACATGCACTAGCTGCCTAGAATCTCATACAAGGAGTCGTTTGAGATGCATGGCCTACTTTTTGACTGTTAAAATCAATAAAACTCGATTCAGACCAAAACTGAATTCCAGCTCTCTAGTGATTTTTGTCTCAGTTTGCTAGATTCAATTAGTATGTATGACTCACTTAATTGTTAAAGTTAAATAAGATATTAATTGTTACTCTTTACTTAGTTTACTGATTTTATTTTCATGTGAAATTTGATCAACTGCAGTTACTGTCTCGTTAAATTATTTAAAGTTAATCATGCGCACACACATTTTATAGAGTGGATTTTCCTTGTTGGTATCTTTAGGAGTTTTTTGTTGTGATTTTGTACGATAGGAATTGGTGGAGCAAGAATGCAAGAAATGGGCAAGCAAGGGGATTAATATTAAATATGAGATAAGGGACAATAGAAATGGATATAAAGCAGGTGCTCTAAAGAAAGGGTTGACCCACAGCTATGCACTCCACTGTGATTATGTTGCCATTTCGATGCAGATTTTCAACCTGAAGCTGATTTTTTGTTGCAAACTGTTCCTTTCCTTGTCCACAATCCAGAGGTAGCATTGGTACAAGCTCGATGGAAATTTGGTGAGTAGATATTTATGCTTCACTTATTTTTTCTCATTATCTACTGGAGCAGCAAAATTGTAAGCTTATCAAAATAAATAGCCTCGTACTACAAGAAAAATTGATGAATTTTATAGTTTTCAATGAAATGTTAAATGAAAAAAAAAGTGCATGCCATGATCAATGCAAACCTATCTATTGGATTAGTTTATCAACTTTCTATTGCAAGTTAGTCACAACAATGAATTATAATTTGTTATGTCACTTGTTTTAACTAATAACAATTTCAGCTAGTGGTTCAAATCTCACGGGATGGGGTTTGAGACGGCCGAGACATCTCATTGCAGAAAGATTCTGAGATTGATCTGAGCTATTCTGTTCCATTTTATTTTGGCTATAATACATTACAATATTGAGTCAATTTTGAATAAATCTAATTTATCATAAAAATAAACTTTTAAAATTTAAATATATTTAAAAATTAAATAAAATATTAAAACTAAATAATATATGTATATGTTAATCCCTTTTATAATACAACTGTTGCTGAAGCCTTTCCAATGGGGTTCACCTATTTCAGTTTGCAAAGAGTCAATATGATTTCATCCTATAGGGCTAGATATAGCTTATTCTTTGCATAGCTTCTGTGCTTCTTTTCACCTGTATTCTTGTGCCATTTTATATCTATAATTTTTCTTTCAATTCTGTTATTTCATATGTCTGTAAGGTCTATGTGATGGATACAGAATATGTAAAATAATAGTTTTATGATTGCTACCCTTTTGTAAATTAGAGATCACCATTTATTTGACTTTTTTTTTTTTCAAAGGACCTAATCAGCATTCATGAAGATAATGAATAAACTCACAGATGAATACAGGGAAGAAAGTAAAGAACACAAAGTTGTAGCTTTCTATTTTGAAATAGCCATTCACATAAAGTTGTAAGGAGTTGGTTGTTCAAATTTTTAATGTGAAACTCTAAGTTGAGCAAATATTCATCAGACAATGTATTCTTCTTATAGATGAATAAATTAAATGAGTTCCTTTTTTCAGGATTTTTTTTCCCTAGAACTAGAAATTTTAAGATTCTACCATTTGCAAATTTTTTTCATGAGATGATTTTTCTGATTTTGTAGTGAATGCCAATGAATGTATGATGACAAGGATACAAGAGATGTCAATGGATTACCATTTTAAAGTTGAACAAGAATCTGGTTCGACCATGTACTCTTTCTTTGGTTTCAATGGTAAGCAATCATCTGGAATTTCTAAAATTTCTGATTTGAAAGGCTTGAAATGTTATACTTTATGTAGCAATGGAGAGTCTGCGGTTTGTGTTTCACATTTGTTCTGAAATAACATTTTCCCTATATTTTCTTTTGATTATTGATTAAATTAGATCTGTGAATTCAAATCATGTGTATAAAGGGAGAATAAAGAGTATATAGTTTAGTTATGAATGGACAACATAGTTTGATCCTTTTGACATCTGATGGTTGCCATACTTGAAAAATAGATGCCTCAAATAAATTAGAATACATGATATTCTCCAACTCTTGAGTCACTAAAGTTTTGACAAAATATAAAATGCATAAAAATTTTGAATCTTGATAACCAAATCAGAATTTTATGTCAATGCTTTCTGACTCAAAATTACCTAAGCAACAACATAAAAAGTGACACCCTTTCAAAAATTACCTATCAAGTATCTTTTTCATTGGGTGCACGCATATTGCTATCGAAAGATAAGAAAACATATGGGGCTATAAGAGGTGTAGTTGCCTAAAATGTATTAAGAAAAACTCTTTACCAATTAGTTAATTAAGATGAGAGTAAATTAAACAGTTTTCATATATTGACTGGTTTGAATGAAGGTGAATGTAAAAATGATCAATCTCATAAAATATATAAAGCTGATGGTTCTGCATAATTTTTCAATTTTTTTTTTTTTTTTTGGTTGAGATTAACTGTAGGAGAACCATCAATTGGGCTTACGGTTTACCTAAATGTAACTCTTGAAAATGGCTGTCAACTTTCAAACCTAGAACCTTCTACCAATTGAAGGAGTGGCGTTATTGCTGGCTATATCCAATTTGCAATATTTCACTCATTATATGGAAATGAGATAAGCAAATCCAAAATGAAAGACTTTATGGTGAGGATACACTAATTGTGCTCTCCTTTTTGCTTTTTGGATAAAAAGGAACTGCCGGTGTCTGGAGAATCTCAGCTCTTGAAGAAGCTGGAGGATGGAAAGATCGGACAACAGTGGAGGATATGGACTTAGCAGTTCGAGTAACTCTTTGTGGTTGGAAATTCATTTTTGTAGGCAGTGTCAAGGTATTGATTTCATCGTTATGTCTAAATGGATGCTTGATCATTATCAGAATTCAGCACACCATGATGCTATGTGATTTGGAATATAAATTACTTTGAAAACCTGGTGAAACTTGACATTGCATTTGATTAAATTTAAATCAGATATATTATTTTGGATAGACTTTGATGTTAAGCCATAAAGATCTAGAGCAAAAAATAGTTCACATTTAGAGGAAACAGAAAATTTTGTATGTGTATATCTATCCTTGAGTAAAATTTCAACCACTTCCGAAAGACCTGTTTAGTTCAGTTGTATTCCTACTTGTTATTATTTTTTCAACACTGAAAATGCATTATCCCTTGGCTGTACTACCCCCGAACAAATGAAATGGAATAGTCAGTAGAATAGGCTGGCCTCGATTTGGTGAAGGTTTGGCAGCCTCCACTCATGGATATTTATTCTACAGCATTTTTTTATGAGCTTTTGGTATTTTATTTTTTCTTTTAGTCTTAGCACCATAACCTCAATCAGAATGTCAGTGCATTTTCTCAGCTGAACAGATATCATGAATGTTTTTACTTACAAGAGTAGTTATGCTTGAAATAGTTATGTGGGCACTGACAACACTTAGATCAGCTTGTTGGGGAGAAGTTCACCATTCATTATGGGATGGTGACAACAGTTACATGGGCCTAACTGATGCAATCTTGCTTTGCATGTACTTTGTTTTGGACTACGCCTTTAAGATGTTTATTATCGAGTTTGCTCAAAAAAAAAAAAAACAAAAATAAATCCAGTATGCTGGTATGAGTCCAAGGTCTGAAAACTGCTCTCATGATGGCGAATTTAATTATGACAACATGTTCATTCCACATGCAACAAATTGTAAAGATTAAATAATTCAAGCATTATGAACCAGTGTAAATGTTTGCAAACATGAATGGTTCATTTCGTACCTATCTAGCTTTCTTAAGAGCTTTATTTGGAAGCATAATCTTTCATACGAAATATGTTTGAGCGCAAAGTAATGAAAAAAAATGGTGTTTTCCCTTCTTATAATCTGAATGACATGCCAGTTAAAGGTCAGGATAAATAACTTTCTATGATGCATGACATGACAGTAATGCCTTGATATTCCCTCAAAAAGAAAAAAAGAAAATAATTCCGATATTTTAAGCATTGAATTTCCACTCTATTTCCTTTTGAATGCAATTAAATATTTCAGGTTAAAAGTGAATTGCCTAGTACATTCAAGGCATATCGTAATCAGCAACGTCGATGGGCTTGCGGTCCATCTAATTTATTTAGAAAGACTGCAGAAGAGATTCGAAAGACAGAGGTTGGTATTTGTGATCTTGAGCTCAGTGCGTAGACGCATGTTTGTGTGTTTCTTTCTAAGATGTTTTGCCTCACCTTTTGTTTTCTTTTCTCAAAATGTTGCAGAAAATATCACTATGGAGAAAAATACACTTGATGTATAGCTTTTTTGTTGTTCGAAGGATTATAGCCCATATCGTTACCTTCACATTTTATTGTGTGGTCATACCGACATCAGTTTTTATTCCTGAGGTCAAAGTTTCAAAGTGGGGAGTGGTTTACATCCCTACAACAATTACTCTTCTGAACTCAGTTGGAACTCCAAGGTCTGAGACTGCAACCATGCATTGAAGTAACCTATATCAAAATGTTAAAGAACTCTGGAGAAAATTTACTACTGTTGAATATTTTGTTTTCTTCTTTACAGTTTTATCTCTTTGGTTGCAGCTCATTCCATCTATTATTCTTCTGGATCTTCTTTGAGAATGTTATGTCTATGCATCGAACAAGAGCAGTTTTGACTGGGCTACTGGATATAGGGAAAGTAAATGAATGGGTGGTGACTGAGAAACTTGGAAATGCTTCAAAGCCAAATAAAAGCGAAGAACCTGGCAAACAATCTGGATTGACGATATCCAAAAGGTAGTTCGGGTACCTTCTTTCCTTCGCATTAACATTTGGATTTATATATTATATGCTAGTAGTTCATGAAAACATTTATTTAATTATTTTCATGACCTTCTAGTCATTCTCTATTGCAGATTGACATGTGTATAACTATGTGATTAAATGATTTTAGCCAAGATCTCAACAAATTCTAAGGATTTCCTATACTCGCATTGGAAAATGATACAATTTAGATATTGCAAAGTTTTTTTTTTTTTTTTGAAGTAAATATATTGTAAAGTTATTATACAAATGTCTTAACTTATTAAATCTTCTTGTCTTTTTACATGATTTATCATGAGTTACATTTAGCAATTGGTTTCTATCAGGATTCTTCTCCCGGAGCTTGGAATGGCAGTATTTCTTTTCCTATGCGCATGCTACGATTTCGTCTATGGGAACAACCACTACTTCTTTTACATCTATCCACAAGCCGTCACATTCTTCATTGTGAGTATTGGTTATGTTGGGACCTTCGTTCCCAGCTAACAATCGATTCATGTAATGCTCATCACAATAATTGTCCTGATTGTTATCATTTTTTCTTATTTTCCTGCAATTACCAACTTTTAATAGTTTTTTTTTCCCCCTTCAGGACAAACGAACTTGTAATACCACTATTTGAACATGTGTTGAATAGGAAACGATAATGTCTTTTTCCCTTCTTAAATTTAATTGACGAGGCAAGATTATCTTGTCCATTTGGTTAAAGATATCATGCTTTCAAACTTAGATAATATATATTTCCGGCTTGAGCTTGCCGAACGATTCTACCGGAATTCCTCAAAAGTTGCTGGGTGATTTCCGATCCAAGTAAAGGGTGTGATTGCTCCCACTTAAATCAATCGAATGGCAACGTAGTGGTGCTGGGTCCGGAAATGTTAAGAAAAGGATAACATCGATGGTGACAGGTATTGCAAATATTTGATAAAGGAAAAGTCTTGTACATTACCTCGGTGCAGCATGGCCTGCATCGAATGCAATGATTCATCCATGCGCGGGCTCGAGCGTCAGCGATGCGGGATCCATGGATGAAACTTCGTTGCGTACTCATGCGCAAACGAATCATCGCGTTCGATGCAGATCATGCTATACTGGAGTAGTTACAAAGATTTTTTCTTTGACAAAAGGTGGCCGAGTCATAGCTCTTGTGGGACCCCAGCTAATGCTTTTTCAATTGTTGCCCTAGAAATCCTTTTGTTTGTTTTGGATACCCCACAAAATTGCATTTATCAAATCTAGCTTCAAGCTTATCTGATTCATTACGCTTCACATAAGTATAACAGCCCCAAACCTTAAATGATTAAGGGATGGTTTCTTTCCATACCATATCTTATAGGGAGTGGAGTTGATCGATTTAGATGAAACTCGGTTTAGGGTATATTCGGCAGTATCTAGCGCATAACCCCAAAATATTTTTAGAAGATCTGCAAGGCTCATCATCGAACGTACCATATCTAATAGTGTACGATTTCTCCTTTTTGACACACCATTGTGCTGTGGTGTACCAGAAGGAATCCATTGAGTACCAGGAGGAATCCATTAAGGGAAAATCTCATTCTCCTTCAAATAATATACGAACAGATGGCTCAAGTATTCACCATCTCGATCTGATCGAAGTATCTTAATACTCTTGCCAGTTTGTTTTTCTACTTCACATATGAATTCTTTGAACTTTTCAAAGGCTTTAGATTTGTACTTCATCAGATATACATAACTATATTTAATATGATTATTTATGAATGTGATGAAATAAGAAAAACCTCTTATGGCATGAATGTTGATGGGTCCATATACATCTGAATGTACTAAACCCAAACATTCAGTTGCTCGCTCGCCTTTTTCGGTAAAATGTGACTTAGTCATCTTGCCAAGTAAACATGACTCGCATTCTTCAAACGATTCCCAATCGAATGAGCCCAAGTATCTATTCTTATGTAACTTGGTTAAACACTTTTCATTTAAATGGCCTAGACGACAATGCCGTAGAGTCCCTAGTATTTTTTGACTTTAATCTTTTTGATTCAATATTGAGAATAGGGGTTTAAAGATTAAGAATATAAATTTCGTTGAACAATTCAGTAGAATCAAAAAATATTTCATTTCAAAAAATAGAAATACATTTATTTCCAATTTCAAATGAATACCCATCCATTACTAAACATGAAATGGATATAATATTCTTTGTTATATTCAGAACATAGTAACAATTACTAAGTTCAATTATAAGCCCTGTGGGCAAAGATAAAGAACAAATTCCTATGGTCAATGCAACAACCTTTGTTCTATTTCTCATTCATAGGATCACTTCATCTTTTCCCAATTTTTTATTATTTATTATCATCTGCATATTAATACAAATATGAGACCCACAACCGGTATCCAATACCCAAGTGAAATAAGAAGTAATGAAGAAAACATCTCAATTATGTATGCACATGATGTAGAAGCATCTGTATGCTTCTTTTCTTTTAGACTTGCCAAATATGCCCTACAGTTACGCTTCTAGTGCCCATCCTTGCTATAAAAGTGACAATTTTTCATGGCTATATTCCTTAGCCAATCAGGAAAATTGGGTCCAGTCAGCTTGTTAGACTTTATGTTACCTCTAAGGTTAATGTTCACACTCATGGTGTCTCTTACAACTATGAAGAAAATAGAACGAGTCAATTATTATGAATGCAAATCATCGATTTAATATGATAATTTCAAAATTTTTAATTAAATCGATTACCCCAACTATTTTATCAAGCTCAATAGCCCTCTCTATTAATCTCGAAAAATTATCAAATAATTTTCTAGTAGGCTAGGATCCTCAAATTGACTTACCTTGACCTTGGCTATGGCACAACAAATCTTAGTAAGCCAAATTAGGTAGATTTTTATCAATCACATCAAATGTGACTCTTAGATCATTTAGGGGACATTGCCTTATCAATCACATCTGATGTAATCACCCTAAACATTGCCTCTAGATTAGACTGACCCTGACTATGGCAAATTATGCCAGCTAACCTAGTTAAGTCAACCCATTGTTCCCCAATCAACTCCTCATAGGTTCACTTGATCTTAGCTATGGCACAACAAATCTCATGCCCTAATGATTTTGTATGATGTGAACAATGGAAGGCTAATGACTTAATATTCGTGAAGGAATTTAGCGCATCTAGGTCCCATCATGCATGTACAATATTTGTATCATGCTAGGTTATATATCCTATATATGAATTTTAGATTAATTTCAATTAACCTAAATTTCATAAGATCCAATCTTATGATTGGGACTCATAATCAAATTAGGATCCCGATCACTGTCTAATTTAGGAATCCTAATCATATGACCAAATCAATTGCTACCATCTTGATTAACCTTAATTGATCTAATTAATTAAGAGCTTTCTTTAACAATGGCCAGATCAGCTGATCAATGGGATCCTATTTAGCATACCCTTTGATCTCATTGTATGGGTTTTCTCAGGCAGCGAACGGAGCAATTAAAAACCATGATCGCACCTTTCTAGACACCAATGTAGTTAAGCCCAATTGATTAGATCAATTATGGGATCATAGGATCAAACAATGATATGGTTAAGTCTAATTTTTCCTAAATCTTATCATCTATACATTATGATAAGATAAGATAGTGATCTTTAGGGATTTATGATAAGTGTCAAATATTTTATAATAATTTATTTTAAATATTTATCTTATCATTATTAGTTATGATAAATTTATTTTCATCACATGAAAATCCTAATTGGTCTCTATCATAACACCCCTAACATGATAACATGTCAAAATTTAAAATTTTAATTTTAATCTTGATTATCATGTTATCATGATATAATTATTTTAGATTTTAATCACGTTATTAATCATGTCAAAATTAAATTCTAAACATGATATATTAAATTTCAGCCTTTATGATTATGTCACACATAAATCATAATTTTTAATTTTAAACATGATCAAATCTAAATAATTCACATTTATTATCATATAATAAACTTATTAAATATTTAATCTTCATCAATATAATTATTTCAGATTTTAATCACTTTATTTATCATGTCAAAATTAAATTCTAAACATGATATGTTAAATTTCAGCCTTTATGATTATGTCACACATAAATCATAATTTTATAATTTTTAACATAATCAAATCTAAATAATTCATGTTTATTATCATATAATAAACTTATTAAATATTTAATCTTCATCATATGGTAATATTTATATTTTATATCGCATGTAAAATTTAGATTTATGTATATAAAAACTAGAACTCAAGTAATCTATCAAATTAACTGAATTTAAAGCCTGAGGTGGCTCTGATACCACCGAAGGGAATTACGTATATTTTATATAAATCAAATTCATATAACATACAGCGGAAGATAAAAATAAATACGAATTTAATTCCCAAAGCCCAAGATTCTTATGAAACAAATTCAGTTAACAAGAAATAACACATGATTTAATAATAGATCATATCTATGTTCTTTATTGGAGATGAAGCCTGATGAAGCCGATAAATGATTTACCACTAGCCGTCCACGTGTCCAGCCTCTAATGGTGATCCACGTGAAGATCTTTGGATGATGTTCTTTCAGGATTTGATGATAACCTTCTTGAGAGGGGTGCTAGCGCCTCTTCTCTTTTCAATTAATTTTTCAAATCAAGAGAAAAACAATTTCTTGATCAAGATCAAATCTTGATCAATCAAGAGAGAAAAAGATTTCTTGATCAAGATCAAATCTTGATCTATCAAAGAAAATAATTTCTTGATCAAGATCAAATCTTGATCAGTCAAGAAAGGAAAGATTTCTTGATCAAGATCAAATCTTGATCAATCAAGAAGAGAGAGAAAACCTTTCTTCAATAATCCAGGAAGAGAGATGTGAGAGAGGAACTTTTAACCCTTCAAGAGAGGGACGTTCTAGAAAGAGAAAGAACATTTTAGAGAGAGAAAGTGGGTGCTAGACATTCAAGAGAGAGAAAGAGAAGGAGTTAAGCGTGTGTATCAAAGGGGGTATTTCTCTCCTTTTTTATTCATGAAAAGGAGGTTGTGTGATTCTATAAAAAGGAGTATTTTGTTTCAACCAAGTTGATAACAAATTATCTTAGCAAATTTAGGATATTTTATAACAAATTATCCTAACAAATTTAAGATATTTGTTATCATAATAATGTTAGGATTACAACCATCAAACCACATCCCTAAAAAATAAAAAATTGGTTATCCTATGAAACCAACGTTCCAACCTTGGATTTGGTTTCATGATGATGCCCCAAATCATGGGTGTTCCATCCTCCATGATGTGGAGATGGGTCATGTCCATCACATGGGCATTGATCCATCATCTATGTGGCACAATCTTAGCCCTCGATTTAATTGGGTTTCCATGAATCAAATCATGCCATCATATGGACCCAATTAAATACCACATTATTATTCTCAATTAATCTAAGCCATCCATCACATGAATCAAGTCTAATTGAGTATCCAATTAATGAATTTTATATGTACATCACATGTACAAAAGGTCTCTTTCTTGAACACAAAATTCTTTTCTCTATGATGAATCATATTCATCAATTTCATGTTCTCTTATTAAGATTGAGTCAAACCCAATCATAATTAATTGGTCATCTAATTTAAATTAAGTCCAACTTAATTTTCATTTTAACTTCATCCAAAATCTCCTTAATGCATGTGACCCATTAGGTCCCTTGACACGTTGGTAATAATCGTGTCCCTAATATTGACCCTAAGGATGACTTGATCAACACCTTATTCAAGTCAATTCTTTGATCAAATCAACTCTTTGATTAAGTCAAAGAATCCATGATTATAGATCATGAGCGGCCTCTAGCAAAGCATCATGACCACCCAAGTGTTAAAGGTTTTGTTGACATAGTCATCAACACCTGTCCATGAACGGTTAACCTACGATTCAATCCCTTCGTCACATATCCCAGATCAATCAGTGGTATGGAATGTGTCAACCATGTAATTGATCTTTATTTACTTGATCTCAGAAAAATTGACTCATATGAATTAGAACTTCGAAACAATTTTGAATTCTAACTCAACATTGCAAGGATTTAACAGTCAATTTAATCCATCAAGTGGTCGTGGGATATAACTAGAGGTAGGCACTGGGTCGTGCCTCCCTAGGATGGCACGGCCTAGGCCCACATAGGTCGTGCCAAGCACGGCCCGGTACTACTATAGTACTAGGCCGTACTGGCACACCGGCTCAGGCCCACCTGGACCATGCCTAGCACGGCCCAGATGGGCCTGGGCCATGCCAGGAATGGCCCACCTGGGGCCTGGGCCGTGCACGGCTCAAATAAAAAAAAATTATAAAAAATATATTTTTTTTATAAATTAAAAAATTATTAGGAATAAAAAAATTTTATTAATATGAAGCCACCTTAATGGTTGGGGGTTTGGCATAAACTCCTACCAGTTTATTAATTTAAAATCAAAATGGTACAGAAGGGAGAGGGGCTAGGCCTAACCTCTAGAACATAATACAATAAGTAAGGAGAAAAAAATAAAGATGACTTACTTTAAGTTTTTAACAATTTAAAAAATAAAAATATATAATTATAAAGTAGAAATGACTCACTCATCAGTCATTAGTAGTATTTATGTCATCATCATCTTCGCTGGTTAAGTCATGTCCACCTTTATCTTGAAGCCTTGCCTCAGCATCCAACCAATCTTTGAATCAAATAAGCATATCAACTGTTTCGTCAGTCATCCTACTTCTCTTTTCGTCCAAAATACGTCGGCCTACACTGAAAGCGGATTCCGATGCTACTGTGGACATCGGTACAACTAAAATATCTCGTGCAATGACATACATAATAGGATATTGATTTCTAACACTCTTCCACCAAGCTAATACATCTAGACTTTCCATTTGATCTTCATTATATGCAAAATGAAGATCGTTTCATAAATAAAATTTCAATTCATTACTTAAAGATGAAGAAGATGAAGCATGCGCGTGTCTTCTAATGAATGAAAAATAGATGACGAATGAGATCTAGAAGAAGAAGTAGAGCTTTGAGCAGGTATTTTAGATCCACAAATTTTATCATTATATAAATCATAAATATCATTAAGAAGTTATGTTACCTCATCTTTAGCAGGTTCAGGATTTTGATTCATGTTTTCATAATATTGATCAATTAAAAAAATTACACCATTTAATTTAACTCTAGGATCAAAAACAACAGCTAAGTTATGCAATGGACATATCCTATTCCAATATTCATTCCTTTTAGTTTCTATATTATGTATAATAGGCATTAAAACTTCATGATATCTATATTCTTTAAATTTTTCACTAATTACATATGCTTTTTGTAAGAATGAACAAGAAGTTGGATAATAAATACCTGAAAGAACATTTGTAGCATCATAAAAAGTAACCAAAAAATCTTCTAAAATTTTACCTTGATATCAATCAGCTTCAGTCAATGTAAATCCTAATCCACGCTCATTAATATAAGCACTTAATAAGTTCTTATATGGATATGCATCATGTATCATGGCATAGGTACTATTCCAACGAATTATTACATCAAGTTTAAATTTTTTAAAATGTTTACCATGATCTACACATAATTGTTTAAATTTTTGAAGTCTTGACCTTGAAACATGAATAAAAGAAACTTCATTTCTAATTTTTGAAATAACCTCTTGAATTATGTTCATGCCAGATTGAGCAGAAAGATTTAATATATGTCATACATATCTAATGAAATAATTGTCCATCTAAAATGGGATGCAAAGAGTCATTTAATAATGCAACAACATAATTATTATTAGATGCATTATCAAAAGTAATTGATATTATTTTATTATTAATATTATATGAGCATGTGGTTTGATAAATAATATTTGAAATTTGTTGTCCTGAATGTGGAAAATTAAAAGCACAAAAAGCAATAATTTGTTTATTTAATTGCCAATCATTATCAATATAATGCAGTAACAGCAATAAAACAATTACTATCTACATATGTCGATCAAATATCAGAAGTTAAAGAAATTCTAGCATTTAAATTGAGAGGTTTTCAGTTAAACTTTGTTTCATTGCTAAAAAGTTTGTCATAGCCACTCTTCTAAAGGTACGGCTACTAGTTCTTTTATAAACAGGTTGTAGGCCTAATTGAACATATCTTTCAAAATTATAAGATTTAGATAAACTAAAAGGTAATTCATCTTGAACTATCCATCTCACCAGTAATTTTCTCTGATTTTCATGGTTATATGCAAAATTGCCTACAAGTGATCCCTCTTGTATATTAAGGACACATTGCTGACGAGAATCACGCATCCTATGACTCTTTTGATATCTTTTTAGATGCCCTGTTCCCCCAGTACTATAACAATTGTAAAGTTTTGCACATTTTTTACATTTTGCTTTATAAACTCCATCAACCATAATTCTATCGAAATCAATCCAAACATTACTAGTCCTCTTACGAGAAGAGGTTTGACATTCACTGACACTGGCTCTAGATGGAACTTGGAGTTGGGATTGGGGTTGGGGTCCCTGATGATTAGTTTTCTCACCCTCAGAAAAAGGATACATGTTAAAATTACTTTCGTTAAAAGATGACATATCTAAAATTTTTAATTAATAAATGCAAAAAATAAAAACTAACCCACAAAAAGGAATTGAGAAAAGATCAGAGGTGGAGGCATGGAGCCAAGATTTAT
The DNA here is from genome assembly GCA_900491605.1 of Calamus simplicifolius. Classification (NCBI taxonomy): domain Eukaryota; kingdom Viridiplantae; phylum Streptophyta; class Magnoliopsida; order Arecales; family Arecaceae; genus Calamus; species Calamus simplicifolius. The sequence continues at coordinate 115,532 of UESW01001300.1, forward strand.
GAGCTTCATCTTGTGCTCTCGCCTCTCAACAAGAAGTGACCTTGTAGCACTTGACTACTTGCTTGAGCACTTGCCACTTGTAAAATACTTGCAAACTAAAAATTAAATTGCTAATCTACTAGAGCACTTGCTAGAAGAGAGAAATAGTAGTAATAGAGAAGAGTTGGTTTGGTGTGGTAAGAATGAGGAAAAAAATGGGCTATTTATAGAAGTCCCAATTTTTTTTCTTCAAAACTATCCTTTGATATAGCCGTTATATGACTTTTTGGAGGGGTAAAATGATTTAAACCCCTCCCAACAGCTTTTTAATGGCTATATAGCTGATATAGCTGTTAAAAACGACTATTTTGGCAGAGCCGTGCAATGGCTATTTTGGCAGAGCCGTGCCTTGGCATGGCCTAGCTGGTGCCTAGGCGCTAGGCACCAGCTGGCGCCTAGTCACGGCTTTGAGCCATGCCTAGGGCACCAGCCTAGGCACAGCTGGTGGGCCGTGCCATGGCACGGCCCCTGGCATAGCCCACCAGAGCCGTGCCAGGCACGACCCGTCATGGGCTCGATATGGCCCATGACCCAAAATGGGCCACGGGTCGTGCTGGGTCTGAATTTTTTTTCCGTGCTGTGCTAGGCATGGCTCAGTGCCCATCTCTAGACTAGTTCTGTAGCTTACCATTGTTTGGTTGGTGTAAACTTGACTGCATGTCTCTGTGTTGTTATGTCAATGAACTTAATATTATTGCTCATTAAAAGAAAGCAAGTTTCAGAAATATATCAGCTGTTGATAGTTTTCCTTAGCTCGAATGATGCTATAAAGACTGAATAATCTCTTACCCTTTTCTCACACAAAAAAAAAAAAAAAGTAAAAAGAACAAACCACATGTATAATGCTAATTAATCTTACATACCTTGTTTTAAATTTATGCAGCCCTTGGTTATTTATTTATGGGATATTCTAAATTTAATTTTATATTAAATGAAAAAAATATTATATGCTTATAATTAAGTTCATTGATTATTTATTAATTTTTACTTGAGCTTTTAAGATATAAAATTTTGATCTGCTAATAAAACTAATTGAATCTATAAATAAACTTGAGTTATCATAGCTTCAAATCTTAATTTATCCGAAGGCCACGAGCTTTCTCATAGGAAGGCGCTGTCCATGAGATGCATTCCACGTGCATGAACTCCGTTGGTGCATGGATTAGTTTCAAAAGATTACAATGCCTACACTAGCGAAGGAACAGCCAAAGCTGCAGTCGGGAAACGCGGGCCGCAACATTTGCATCCCTTGTCGGCAGGGCCTTGCCTTATTCCAGCATTAATTCTGATACGGCTGACGGTTTTCTCAGGGTAGTATTATCTTTCGCACGACTTTCGAAAGCAATGATATGACAATGAAACCCAAGGTCACCAGCGTCGGTCTCTAGCACCGCACCCAGCATCAGCTTCCAGCGTCGGCCCTCAGCGTCGGCTTCCAGCGTCGGCCCTCAGCGTAGGCCCCCAGCGTCGGCCCTCAACGTCGGCACAAAAGGGCCACTACGCGTCGGCACCAGCGGCTAGGACCCGCGATTTAAGGTCTACTGCCGAACAGCCTGTTTACCCAAATCGCGGGCAGGTCTCAGCCCAATCAGCAGTTACCGCTACAAGCGGCCCCCTATCCCGCAACAGTCCAACAACTTACCATTCGATGAGGCAGATTCGACGGTTCCAACAGGCCAAGATATACGGGATTCCCAACAGGTATAAAGGGAGGACCCGAGCTCCATGCGAGGGGACTCTTTCAGAAAAACTTCCACTAGAATAATCAAACAAAAGATTAAGATCCCTGTTCGACGACTCACTAACTTGGGCGTCGGAGGGTCCCCGCCGGAACTACCGGCCCGGGACTTTTTGCAGGCTCCAGGAGGAAGACGGTGATCTCTCTGCACACGGTGATCCTAGACTGCCCAACGTTCATCATACGTGATTCGGCCGCAACAGATTGGCGCGCCAGGTAGGGGCGAGGCAGAAGGCAGACCACGTCGAGACTCTCCCCTGAAATCTCTCCGATTCTGCAAAGGAAGCGATGGTGACCACACGAGCACAAGAGGCTTCCTCTAGCCAGGCAGCCGGGTACATCCCGCGAGTGGAGCATTCGGAGGCCAACCCTCATGCTCCACCCCTTGCACCAACGAGCCAACCTGACCGGCTTGATGATCTAGCCCATCAGGTCCAGGATCTGACGACGATGGTCCGAGGGCTGCAAGAGCGCTATGTGGCTGCTGTAACTCAACCCCCTGTAACGGGCGAAGGGGTGCGAGGAACAGTACAGTCTCACCAAGGGGGGACCCCGCCTGAGGTCTCTCACCGCTCACCCCCCGAACCTCATCGTCAAGGAACCTCGAAGCGACGACGGTCTCCTTTCCGTCGCTCCAGTCGTCCCCACCTCCACCGACCGGAAGAAAAGGAGTCCAAGCGGGCGCCTTCTTTGCGCCGTCGGTCTTCTTCTTCCGACTCATCCCAAGGGACCTCGAAGCGACGACGGTCTCCTTTCCGTCGCTCCAGTCGTCCCCGCCACCGATCGGAAGAAAAGGAGTCCAAGCGGGCGCCTTCTTTGCGCCGTCGGTCTTCTTCTTCCGACTCATCCCAAGGGACCTCGAAGCGACGGCGGTCTCCTTTCCGTTGCTCCAGTCGCCCCTATCACCGATCGAAAGAAAAAGAGTCCAAGCGGGCACATTCTTGGCGCCGGCGATCTTCTTCTTCCGACTCATCTCGAGGTAACACTCCCCGGAAAACCACTCGGCGGGCCGAGCAAAGGCTTGACGAGTACCATCGGCGGTTGGACGAACTCAGCCGTCAGATCGCCGATCCCTATGCAGCGGAGTACTAACGTCGCCCTCTGCTTTCTCGCCATATCATGAAGGAACCGGTCCCCCCCCGGTTTCGTCTCCCTCAATTGGATCCATATGATGGAACGACGGACCCCCTGGACCATCTGGAAAGCTACAAAGTCCTCATGCAGGTCCAGGGAGCGACGGATTCCTTATTATGCGTCGCCTTCCCGGCTACGCTCCGTAAGGCGGCACGCGCGTGGTACTCCCGTTTACTTCCACGCAGCATCAACTCCTTTCGGCAACTTGAGCGGTCCTTCCTGGCTCATTTTGATGCCTGTCGAAAGATCCCACGAGTTGCCGATAGCCTCTTTGCTGTCCAGCAGAAAAGTGGCGAGACCTTAAAGGATTTCGTCGCTCGATTTAAGGAGGCAGCGCTGGAGGTGTACAACCTGGAAGACTCTGTCGCCACCTTGGCCCTGAAGAGAGGACTTCGCCCATCCAGATTCGCTTACTCTCTGGATAAGAAGCCTCCACGTTCCTACGCCGAGCTTCTGTGCCGGGCACAGAAATACATCCGCGCTGACGAAGCAGATTCTTCCCGGAGAGACATTGACAAGAACCCCGGTAACAAACCGCTGCCTTCTGACCGCGCTGGTGCACAACCTAGGAAGCCCGAGCCTCCACGACGCTCGGATCGCCGGCTACAAGCGCTGGTTCCTAAAGAGCAGTTCACTCCCCTCATGGCCCCCATCTCCCACATCCTGCTAGAAATTGAGGAGGAACCATATTTCAAGCGACCAGCTCCCTTGAAGTCCGGAGCCCCCCGCAACAAGGAGTTTTACTGCCGGTACCATCGGGACTACGGCCACGACACCAAAGACTGCCGCAATTTAAAAAGGCCATCGAGGAGCTGGTTCAGCAGGGCCACCTGGGCAAGTTTGTTCGAAGGGGGAATCTCCCCGCGGTGGGCCCCATGGCGCCCCCAAGTCATCCGGCTGGCGTGGACAATGCCCCGACTGAAAAGACCATAGCTATGATCTCTTGGGGAACGGATGGTGGTTCGAAGAGGCCGCGCGAGGGAATAGACTCTGTAATACCTTTTTTCGGAAAGGATCTAGACGGGGTAGTTAATAAGCACGACGACAGCATCGTAGTTTCTATGACTATAGCTAAACACCCTGTAAAAAGAATTTTAATTGATAGTGGGAGCTCTATGGATGTCTTGAGTTATGAGGCTTTTGTTCGGATGAACTTATCAAGGTCCTTGCTTCGACCCGTTGCCACACCACTAATGGGCTTCACGGGAGACTCAGTGAACGTCGAAGGCGAAATTGCTCTCCCGGTCACGGCTGGAACTCCTCCATGTCAGAGTACAGTGGTCGTAAACTTCCTGGTGGTCCGGGTCCCGCTGGCTTATAACGCCATCTTGGGAAGACCGGGGCTGAACCTGCTGGATGCCGTGATCTCCACCAAGAGGTTGTTAGTAAGGTTCCCTACCAACGAAGGGATCGGAGAAATGAAGGGGGAGCAAAGCCCACTGCCGCCCTGTTATCATCTGTCGCCCAGTCCGCTGAGTACAGAGTCAGCGATAGCCTCTGAGTCGCTCGATCCTAGGGAGTTGGGAAGAAGGGGAGAGCCGGCAGAGCACCTTCTAACCCTCCCCTTGGACGATAACCCGGCAAGGACTGTTCAGATGGGGGCATCACTCCCGGAAGAGGCACGTCGTCAACTCCTCGCATTCCTGCGGTCCAACGCTGACGTCTTCGCATGGTCTTCTTCCGACATGCCAGGCGTCCCTGAAGAAGTAATTACCCATCGGCTTAACCTCAAGCCAGAGTGTCGGCCAATCCGACAGAAGAAGAGAAACTTCGCTCCAGATAGACAGAAAGCTATCGACGAGGAGATCCGCAAGCTTATGGCTGCGGGCCACATTCGGGAAGTCCACTACCCTGAATGGCTAGCTAATGTGGTGTTAGTCCGCAAGGCCAACGGGAGCTGGAGAATGTGTGTAGATTTCACCGACCTCAACAAGGCGTGCCCCAAAGATAGCTTTCCACTACCTCGAATCGATCAATTGTGGATGCTACATCCGGCCATGAGGTCCTCAGCTTCATGGATGCTTTCTCCGGATACAACCAGATCCGGATGAATCCGGAGGATGAAGAAGCTACTTCCTTCATAACCGAAAAGGGGCTATATTGCTACAAGGTGATGCCTTTCGGGTTAAAGAACACGGGGGCTACTTACCAGAGGCTGATGAACAAAGTCTTTGAAGGACAGATAGGGCGTAATATGGAAGTCTATGTGGACGACATGCTGACGAAAAGCGTTCGTGCCCTTGACCACATCACGGATCTGGCAGAAACTTTGACAATCTTCGTCGATATCAGATGAAGCTGAACCCTCGCAAATGTGCATTCGGAGTAACAGCTGGGAAGTTCTTGGGTTTCATGGTGACCCGGAGAGGAATTGAAGCTAACCCGGACAAAGTCCAAGCCATCTTGGACATGAGGCCCCCCGCCAACAAGAAGGAAGTACAACGACTGACAGGAAGAATAGCCGCCTTAAGCCGCTTCCTATCCAAGTCCGCGGAAAGGTGTTTGCCTTTCTTCAAGGCTCTTCGCAGAATCAATAAGTTCGAGTGGACCAAAGAATGCCAGGAGGCGTTCGAAGGGTTAAAGACGTTCCTATCCACCCCGCCACTGCTAGCCAAGCCGACGGGCGGAGAGGAGCTCCTTCTGTACCTTGCAGCCTCTCCTGAGGCTGTTAGCTCCGTGCTAGCCCGTGTGGACACTGATGGCACACAAAGGCCAGTATACTATACAAGTAAGGTGCTTCATGATGCCGAGACTCGATACTCAAACATGGAAAAAATCATCTTTGCGTTAATCGTGTCGGCCCAGCGTCTGCGGCCATACTTCCAAGCCCACCCGATCGTAGTAGTCACTGACCAGCCTCTAAAGACAATTCTAGCTCGTCCGGATACTTCTGGCCGGCTGGCCAGGTGGGCCCTCAAGCTGGGGGAGTTTGATTTATCTTTCCGCCCTCGTTCGGCCATGAAGTCTCAAGTCTTGGCAGACTTCTTGGTCGAGTGTACTTGGGGAACCGAGTTATCCAAAGAACTTTCGACGGACACTCAACCCTTGGAAGCCGGTGACGATGAGTGGGTCCTCCACGTAGATGGGGCATCAAACTCTCAAGGGAGTGGAGCAGGCCTCATCTTGGCTAACCCGGATGGGGTGGTTACTGAGTGTGCACTTCGCTTCCTCTTCCCAGCCACTAATAACCAGGCGGAATATGAGGCTTTGTTATCCGGAGTAAGACTGGCTCGGGAACTTGGGGTGAAACGCCTTAGAGCTTTTACCGACTCCCAATTGGTTGCTGGCCAGATCACCAAGGAGTACGAGGCAAAGGATCCTATCATGGCCCGTTACTTGGACGCGGTGTTCTCAATGACTTCTCCATTCACTCACTTCAGCGTCAGCTACATTCCTCGACAAGAGAACGCTAGAGCCGATGCCCTATCCCACCTCGCTGCCTCAGCTGATGGGATGTTGGGAAAAGCTTACGTGGAGCACTTAGAAGCCCCAAGCATTGATGCACCGATAGAAACTTTACCAGTGGAGCAGAACCTTCCTGGATGGACGCCTATGTTCAATACTTTACTGAAGGTATCCTCCCCGAAGACCCTGCCGAAGCCAGGAAGCTTAAGAGACGGGCCCCGAAGTTCTTCCTTATGGAAGGAAGGCTCTACCGAAGGTCATTCTCGTACCCTATCCTCAGGTGCGTCGGTCCTACCGACGCCAATTATATTTTGCGAGAGATACACGAGGGGATATGCGGAAGCCATCTGGGGGGCAGGGCTCTTGCATATAAAGCTCTACGTCAAGGGTATTACTGGTTGACGATGAAAGAAGACGCGTCTGAACTCGTTAAAAAGTGTGACAGCTGCCAGCGTCACGCTAACGTCCAACATCAACCTACGTCCCAGCTAACCCCTCTAGCTGCACCGTGGCCCTTCGCACAATGGGGCATGGACATCCTAGGACCTTTCCCCCCGGCCTCTGGACAACGTAAGTTCCTAGTTGTAGCCGTCGATCATTTCACTAAGTGGATCGAAGCGGAAGCTCTTGCTAAGATCACGGAAGCCAAAGTGAAGTCTTTCTTCTGGAAATCTGTGGTGTGTCGGTTCGGATTACCATACACCCTGGTTACAGACAACGGCCGACAGTTTGATAACACGGCTTTCCGAGAATTCTGCGAGGGCCTAGGAATCCGTCACCGATTCACTTCCGTAGGGCATCCCCAAACCAACGGCGCAGCTGAGGTGACCAATCGCATCATCCTACAAGGGCTCCGGGCTCGGCTAGATAGCTGTAAAGGGCGCTGGGTGGAAGAACTTTCCAGTGTGTTGTGGGCCTACCATACTACGCCGCAAGCACCCACAGGGGAAACTCCCTTCAGCCTGGTCTTTGGGACCGAGGCGGTCATCCCCGTAGAAATAGGGGCTCCTAGTCCCCGGACAGAATTATACCACGAAGAAAGCAACTCCAACCAGCTAAGGGCTGATCTGGACTTGGTGGAAGAATTGCGGGATCAGGCGCATCTTCGGATGGCAGCGTTCCGTCAGCGAGTGGCCAAACACTACAACTCTCGGGTGCGGCCCAAGACATTCCGGCCAGGAGACCTGGTCCTACGAAGAGCTGAAGTATCGAAGCCGACGGAAGGGGGCAAGCTGGCACCAAAATGGGAAGGACCATACCGTGTCAAAGAGGTACTCCACCATGGAGCATATAAAGTTGAAGAGCTGGACGGGAAGCTGCTCCCTCGAACTTGGAATGCTGACAATTTACGACGGTACTATCAATAGAATTCTATCGTTACTAACTTGAATCTGTCTGATGCATGAATAATAGACCTGTTCTTATTTTCTAATGAGTATGTTTAGCTAAAGACCGGATCCGCTCCGGCACTCCAAGACCGGCGCCCAGCGTCGGCATCAAAAGACCGGATCCGCTCCGGCACCAAAGACCGGCGCCCAGCGTCGGCAACAGAAGACCGGATCCGCTCCGGCAACTAAAGACCAACTCTACGTTGGCACTTAAGACCGGCGCCCAGCGTCGGCATCAGAAGACCGGATCCGCTCCGGCAACTAAAGACCAACTCTACGTTGGCACTTAAGACCGGCCCCCCGCGTCGGCATCGGAGGATCGGATCCGCTCCGGCAACTAAAGACCAACTCTACGTTGGCACTTAAGACCGGCGCCCCGCATCGGCATCAGAAGACCGGATCCGCTCCGGCAGCTAAAGACCAACTCCGCGTTGGCACCTAAGACCGGCGCCCAGCATCGGCATCAGAAGACCGGATCCGCTCCGGCAACTAAAGACCAACTCCGCGTTGGCACTTAAGACCGGCGCCCAGCGTCGGCAACAGAAGACCGGATCCGCTCCGGCAACTAAAGACCAACTCCGCATTGGCACCTAAGACCAGCGCCCAGCGTCGGCATCAAAAGACCGGATCCGCTCCGGCACCATAAGACCGGCGCCCAGCGTTGGTAACAAAAGATCGGATCCGCTCCGGCACCCTAAGACCGGCGCCCAGCGTCGGCAACAAAAGACCGGATCCGCTCCGGCACCCTAAGACCGGCACCCAGCGTCGGCAACAAAAGACCGGATCCGCTCTAGCACCCTAAGACCGGCGCCCAGCGTCGGCAACAGAAGACCGGATCCGCTCCGGCAACTAAAGACCAACTCTACGTTGGCACTTAAGACCGGCGCCCAGCATCGGCATCAGAAGACCGGATCCGCTCCGGCAACTAAAGACCAACTCTACGTTGGCACTTAAGACCGGCGCCCCGCGTCGGCATCTGAGGACCGGATCCGCTCCGGCAACTAAAGACCAACTCCGCGTTGGCACCTAAGACCGGCGCCCAGCGTCGGCATCAGAAGACCGGATCCGCTCCGGCAACTAAAGACCAACTCCGCGTTGGCACTTAAGACCGGCGCCCAGCGTCGGCAACAGAAGACCGATCCGCTCCGGCAACTAAAGACCAACTCTACGTTGGCACTTAAGACCGGCGCCCCGCGTCGGCATCAGAAGACCGGATCCGCTCCGGCAGCTAAAGACCAACTCCGCGTTGGCACCTAAGACCGACGCCCAGCGTCGGCATCAGAAGACCGGATCCGCTCCGGCAACTAAAGACCAACTCTGCGTTGGCACTTAAGACCGGCGCCCAGCGTCGGCAACAGAAGACCGGATCCGCTTCGGCAACTAAAGACCAACTCCGCGTTGGCACCTAAGACCAGCGCCCAGCGTCGGCATCAAAAGACCGGATCCGCTCCGGCACCATAAGACCGGCGCCCAGCATTGGTAACAAAAGACTGGATCCGCTCCGGCACCTAAGACCGGCGCCCAGCGTCGGCAACAAAAGACCGGATCCACTCCGGCACCCTAAGACCGGCGCCCAGCGTCGGCAACAAAAGACCGGATCCGCTCCGGCACCCTAAGACCGGCGCCCGGCGTCGGCAACAGAAGACCGGATCCGCTCCGGCAACTAAAGACCAACTCCGCGTTGGCACTTAAGACCGGCGCCCAGCGTCGGCAACAGAAGACCGGATCCGCTCCGGCAACTAAAGACCAACTCTACGTTGGCACTTAAGACCGGCGCCCAGCGTCGGCAACAGAAGACCGGATCCGCTCCGGCAACTAAAGACCAACTCCGTGTTGGCACCTAAGACCAGCGCCCAGCGTCGGCATCAAAAGACCGGATCCGCTCCGGCACCATAAGACCGGCGCCCAGCGTTGGTAACAAAAGACCGGATCCGCTCCGGCACCCTAAGACCGGCGCCCAGCGTCGGCAACAAAGATCGGATCCGCTCGGCACCCTAAGACCGGCGCCCAGCGTCGGCAACAGAAGACCGGATCCGCTCCGGCAACTAAAGACCAACTCCGCGTTGGCACTTAAGACCGGCGCTCAGCGTCGGCAACAGAAGACCGGATCCGCTCCGGCAACTAAAGACCAACTCCGCGTTGGCACCTAAGACCAGCGCCCAGCGTCGGCATCAAAAGACCGGATCCGCTCCGGCACCATAAGACCGGCGCCCAGCGTTGGTAACAAAAGACCGGATCCGCTTCGGCACCCTAAGACCGGCGCCTAGCGTCGGCAACAAAAGACCGGATCCGCTCCGGTACCCTAAGACCGGCGCCCAGCGTCGGCAACAGAAGACCGGATCCGCTCCGGCAACTAAAGACCAACTCCGCGTTGGCACCTAAGACCGGCGCCCAGCGTCGGCAACAGAAGACCGGATCCGCTCCGGCAGCTAAAGACCAACTCCGCGTTGGCGCCTAGCGTCGGCAACAAAGACCCAATTGTGCATCAGCGCAAAAGACCAACTGTGCTGGCACTAAGGACCACTGAATATCGGCCTTGCCGATGCTTAGGATGGCATCATGGCTCACGGTCCTATCTAGCATAACCTACTATACATATTCCTATCAACTGGCAGTTCACAGCGGCTCGAAGAAATGAAGCTCAAGAAATTAAACATATTCATTGATGATGAAGTTTACAAAATTGCCAACAGGAAGAAAAACAAAAAGCAGTTAATGGGCATCCGAAGGCGGGGTGTCATCTTCAGGGACGTCGTCAGGCTGCAGCTCCTCGATATCTTCCAAGTCGTAAAGCTCCTGTATTTTCTTCTTGCAATCTTGGAAGCCGGCGTCATAAGCTAACGCCGCTGACTCAGCTACCTCGTCATCGAAGGCTGCGAATTTCTTATAATCCTCTATGGCATTGGCCCCTTTCTCTTCCGCCTCGGTGGCTCTTCTCTGGGCCTCCGCCACAACCGCCTCCAGATCCGCGGTTTTAAGTATGTGTTGGCGGGTGGCTTCCTTAGCCGCATTGGTCTCGACAAAGGCAGAGCTCATCTGAGTCTTTAGAACGCATACCTCCAGCTCTGCTGCCATCAGCTTCTCCTCGGCCGCCGTCAGCTTCTCCTCGGCCGCTTTTTGCTTCTCTTCCGCCACCTGAGCGTTGTCCAGCTCGTTGGCAGCACGGCGCTGGGCAACTTCCAGCGCGTATTCAGCTTTTTCGGCTCTAAGCCGAATAGCCTCTACCTCGGCCGTCAGGGTGGCCCGGGTGTCCTCTAGGGCCATCGCCGACTTTTCAGCTTTCACTTGAAGGGAGACCATCTCCTCCCGTGCTTGCTCAAGGGTGGTGTCGCTCAAAGTCCAGAGATCTTTGAGGGCGACAAGGGAGTTCAAGGCCTGAAAAAAAAAAAAAATGTGTATATATATATATATATGATATCCAGAAAAAGGGAAAAGAAAAGGACAATAGTGGCACAAAAACTCACCCAGAGGTGCGCCACCGAAGCTTCACGAAAGAAGGTAGCACACTTTCGACTTCAGAGATATTCTTGCATCTCCTCCACTGAAGCCTCCTCTATAACCCGCATAGCCCAGCGGCTATGATTCGCCAGCAGTGACTGGAAGGAAGGATCGATAGTCCTCCCTTCCCTGGACGACGGGCCCACGGAGGCTGATTCTGCCTCAGAACCTACCGTCCCCGGCTCTTTAGCCGGTAGAGGCGCTTCAGCTGGGGGCAAGGCAGCGGCGGGAGTCGCCGCTATTGCCGCCGGAGCTTTACCCGCCTCCGTAGGCGCGGGAGACGGTATCTTCCCCTCAGGAGATAAATCAAGTAAAATAATTGGAGCCGGGGCTGGAGATTCTTCTGCCGGCGGGCGTTGCTCCACCTCCTTGCCAGCCTTGGCCTTTGCCGCGTCTTCCAGGACGGGTTCTTCGGCTTGGGGTCGGATTGCCTCACCTATGCACACGGGCCCCACTGCTTTGGCTTCCTGGGCGTCGACTCCTTTAGTGACGGCCCTTTTGGGGCCGCCCTTCTTCGGGACTTTGGCGCGTAGGGGCTTCACGACCATAGTTCCTCCAATATCGGCCATCCCAGCGCCGGTCTCTCTGCCACTAACCCTCCCGGCGTCGGCCCTCCTGGGAACCTTAGTGGCAGCCCTCCCTTCAGCAGGGGATACAGTCCCCGTGGCCTTCCTCTTTTTAGCGGCCACCTGCTTGAGCTTGTGCAATGACGGCACCATCCCTACGCAAGCAAGGGATAGTTAAAAAAAAAAAAAAAAAAGAGAAATAGAGCAAGAAGGAGAAGAAGCCATGGGAACTGACCTGAGAAGAAAAACGCGAGCAATGGCAGAGCACGGGGAGAATGAACAGAAGACGGAAACGCAGGCGGGCTCAAAAGGGGGCAATGGCGGAAGAAAGAGGGAAGATAGGAAGATAAAGGGCAATTCGCCATCATTACACCATCTCGGAACACCCTCTAACCGTCCGATTCAACCACGCGTCCGTCTTCAGTTGGGAGGCGTTTCGACGACCCGCCGATACGAAAAGGTCGAAAAGACCACAAATGTAAAAAGGGGGGGTGCTAACCTTACCGCAATGATGCCGTCCGCCTTTTCGTAGCACTGCCCGAGGAAAATCTTCCCTAATCCCAACAAAAGCAAGATGATAACGTGGAAACCGGCCCCCTAGAAGATATTCACACCCCCTTTCGCAGGTAAGTAAACGCTCACCAATCTCAGGGGTGGGGGGGCATCTGATACGGCTGGCGGTTTCCCCGGGGTAGTATTATCTTCCGCACGACTTTCGAAAGCAATGATGTGACAACGAAACCCAAGGCCACCAGCGTCGGTCTCTAGCACCGCACCCAGCGTCGGCTTCCAGCGTCGGCTTCCAGCGTCGGCCCTCAGCGTAGGCCCCCAGCGTCGGCCCTCAGCGTCGGCCCTCAGCGTCAGCACCAAAGGGCCACTACGCGTCGGCACCAGCGGCTAGGACCCCGCGATTTAAGGTCTACTGCCGAACAGCCTGTTTACCCAAATCGCGGGCAGGTCTCAGCCCGATCAACAGTTACCGCTACAAGCGGCCCCCTATCCCGCAACAGTCCAACAACTTACCGTTCGATGAGGCAGATTCGACGGTTCCAACAGGCCAAGATATACGGGATTCCCAACAGGTATAAAGGGAGGACCCGAGCTCCATGCGAGGGGGACTCTCTTTCAGAAAAACTTCCACTAGAATAATCAAACAAAAGATTAAGATCCCTATTCGACGACTCACTAACTTGGGCGTCGGAGGGTCCCCGCCGGAACTACCGGTCCGGGACTTTTTGCAGGCTCCAGAAGGAAGACGGTGATCTCTCTGCACACGGTGATCCTAGACTGCCCGACGTTCATCATACGTGATTCGGCCGCAACAAATTCCAAATAAAATAAATATAAAATCAGATATGAAAAATGAAACCATAAGATTGAATAGATTTGAGTGAAACCATAAGATTAGATAAATTTCAATAAAACATAAAATTGAATTAATTTAAATAAAACTATCCCTTGAATTTTGGTTGATTATGAATAGTAAAAAGGAGCAAGTAACCTTCATTTAACAAGCGATTTTCCCAGGTAACCTTCACTTAGCTTTCTTTTATTTCAGCGTCGAAAATTTTATTTGATAATAAAATAAAAACTTTTCTGGCACTTTATTTCGGTTTTATTCCGCAATAATTAGTCTACCTAAACTCATCGGACTGCGTACCTAAACATCGTACCCACTACTGTGACGACGCTTCCAGAACTTCGGACCGGACTCCTCCAAACCTTTGGCGCTGAACCACCCATATCTTGCCACGTATTTTTCGCCACCTAAACCATTACCAAAATCCACGCGGCAGGATGTCATTGCCTAAACAAGCCTCCCGCTGTAATCATCCCAACAGTCCATTATGAAAACGAGTAGGTTTGAAAAATAAAAAATATCAAATTAGCGTAAAATTCTTTTACACGTGATCTTTTATTTATTATAATTATATATATTATAGTTAGTTTATGTATTCACGATAGAGTGTTAATTTTGATTGATATCATGCAACTGAACGTTGGGCACATGATTTAGTAAATATATAAATTAAATTATAATAATTAAAAAATTTAAGCATCAAAATATATTTTAAGCGAAATAGTCGCGATTAAAAGCATGTTACGCTTTATGAATCACATGCACCAAGAAAGTGACGCAATCCGGGGACCAAATCAAGGGAAGGGCGGAGCCGATGCCCATAAGGAAGTAGGTCCCGATTTCGTGTTCCTTTGGACGTGCGGACGAAAATTGTCTGACAAAAGAGCAGATAACTGGGCCCGACCCAGTCGAGTAGCCTGTAACTGTAAAAGAGTAAACAGTGGTGGGGAGAGGGCGGGAGGATTAAAGGATAGAGGAGGGCAGCAGGCGGAGGGGAGAGAGGGAGAGCGATGGGGGCGAGAGCAATGAGAGTGCCTCTCTTCCTCTCCATGGGTATAGATGCAGGTAAACCCTTTCCTCCCCTGGCTCCTCTCACACGATCCAAGAAAATTAATGGGCTCTAATTGCTTCAATTTGAACAGGTGTTTCGCGGGGGTTGGAGTTTTTTTCCGGATGGGAGGAGGGGAATTTCTTGGGTCGGATTGGGGTGGTGTGGAGGGTCGTGCGGTCAGAGGCGGTGGCGCCGATGCTGCGGGTGGCGGTAGCTCTGTGTCTGGCGATGTCGGTGATGCTGCTTGTGGATGTGGTCTTTATGGGCGCCGTCAGCCTCACCGTCAAGCTGCTCCGCCTGTCGCCGGAGAAGCGGTACAAATGGGAGCCCATTAAGGATGATGTCGAGTCCGGCAATCTGGCCTACCCCATGGTCCTGGTCCAGATCCCCATGTACAACGAGAAAGAGGTGCTTTCTCTCTTTTTCTTTTTGGCTATTGCACTGGGGCTTGATGAGGTAATGGATTGGGTGTCTGTAGGTGTACAAGCTCTCTATCGGAGCAGCTTGCGGGCTCTCCTGGCCGTCGGATCGCATCATTATCCAAGTGCTCGATGATTCCACAGATGCAGCGATCAAGGTACATTGCATCATAATACCTAATTAATACCTGGATCATGACAGTATATATATATACATATTATAGTAAATTAGTTATTAAATATATCGCAAATTTTTGATTTCGCGCCCACTATTTTAGGTGCTCGCACCAAGCATTTGTTGGGTCGGATGGGGGAGATATTGATATTTTCACCAACCCTACCGTACTTTCTTTATTTCTGAGTTAATACTCGACGTGTACGACTGTGACTGTCAGTTGGTTTGATAAAAAAACCATTGGGCGAGAATATCACTGCTTTGCTACATTCTAAAGGGGAAAAAAAAAGGAGAGGAAATCTTAACGGAATAAATAAAAAAAGGCGAGGGGTGGGTAGTACCGTAACGTGTCGCAGGAATCATCACATTAACCATCATCCATTTCGGGGCCCACACATCGCAGTCTTGGGCTTTATTGTTAAAAGAAAATAAAAATGAGACGACGGGATCGCGGTTAGGTGTCAGCGGCGGCTGCGTTAGACCCGGCCCAGTTTATTAGACGAAAGTTGCGTGCGGCTCGTTAGTGTACTATCATCTCACTATTTTTTTTTATTAAAAAATCTATCGTAAACTCCACAGAAAAATAATAGCAAATATGAGTTATTTTTAATTAATATAATAGTATAAGTACCATTTGTTAAGCGAAGAACTGCAACTTCTAAAATATCATTGCTTTTTAGAGTCCATAAAATCTTTTAGGTAGTATTTGTAGGGGATAAGAGGGGATAGTCAGGAAATATCCTCTCTTAGCCATAACTATAAGCCATAATCCATGGTGCCATGGAATATTGTCTCCAAATATTTATCCTATGGATTTATACATTTGATATGATCAATATAAAGGGATATAGGGATTAGTACACTTATCCATGGATATATTTTTCCTATTTTAATGTGGGGCATTAGTATGCCATCCTTGGTGGACATGTACGTGGTGTGTACGATTCTATCACCTTTGATATGTATAAGCTTTGTAATACTTTAAGATAGTCTCACATTGGAGGGGGAAAAAAAAAAATTTGAAGATATAACTCAAGTTTATTTATCAAATAACTTGCTTTAAAATTTTTAAGGTCCAATAGGCCTTGGCCCGATGATAAAGTAATTAGGTAAATAGAAAGGCTTAAAGCATTATGAATGGTATTAAAGCCAATCTAACTATGCGAAAGTTGACAGAAGAAGAAAGGGGTACTGACATGAAGTCACCTTCACAACATCAACAATCCCATTCAGAATAGATAGGTTAATTGGGTCGGCAAGTGGACTAGGAGCATTACAAGCTTATTAGTTAATATAGACAGTTATAGCTAAAGTGTTGTTATTGGTTTGGTTAGATTGATTTAATGACCTATATTGTTGATTCTTGGGTTAAGGTTAATTAGGCCAACAAGTCGAGCATTTCAAGCTTATTAGTTAATGCAGACTGTTATATTTAAAGCATTGTTATTGATGTGGTTAGATTGATTTAATGGCCTTGGTTCTTAGGTTAGTATAGAAAACTGAAGAGTCTTTTAAAAATTCAGGGATGTTAGAAGGAAAATTGCATGGAAACTTTATGAAGACCAATAATATAAACTCATCTGGTTTGGAAAGGTGCATTGAAAAGGAACTCCCCACTTGTAAGAGCATGACGTTTCTTTCTGAAAATTATAAAACTATTAGGGAATTTTCAGATTGATGGGGGAAGTCCTAGGCACAGTGTGAACATGGAGTTTGTCATTATTTTTTTGGAGTTTGTCATATTTTGTTTTGGAGGATGACTGGATGATTATTGCTTACAAGCTTTTCAATTGAGATTGCAGCCTTAGGAGTTTTATTTTGTTCCCAGTTTAGAGTATGATTATTTGCTCCTTTTAACTTGGTGATAATTGGATTTAGCGTCATCCAAATTTAGCATACTACCTTAAAAAAAATATAAGGTGGGTGTATACAGCGAGTTAGCAATTGAGGAGATAAATGTTATTTATAATACTATTATTATAGATTCATGGTAATTTTAGGTATTGATAAAACGAGCACCCTAGCACACGAGGCTACAGGTTTTGGGGAGGATTAGATGTACACATCACATCCTTAGTCCCATATGAAGAGAGGGCTATTTTTATATTTCAAAGACATGACATAAGCTTCTGCCGAGATCAAGCGCATGAGGAAAGATAGAAAAGAAGAAGAATAGATGGATATAGAAGAAAAAAAAGAATGTCTTTATTTCTAATCTGTTGATGCTGGATCACCAGATTTTTCTCTTGCTATGAGATCTCTTTTTCTGAAGGAAAAAGTCTCCCCTTCTTCCCTCCTCCCCCTTCCTTTTTATCCTCTTCTTTATTTATTTTATTATTATTATTATTATTATTATTTTGGTTTTAATCTCAGAGGTCCACGTGTTGGATAAGTGTTTATCTTTTATCTTTCTTGCTACATGGTCATTCGGTGATAATTAATAATAAGGATATTAGGAAACTTATTCACGAAGATAAGTATTTTCATGATGACTTGATTATCCCAAGGGAATGTCAGGGTTAGTGGGGATATCAAAGTCAGAAAAAGGTATCTGGCTCTAAAATAGAGGTTCAGTGTCTCTTTTTCTGGATAAACGACGGTGTTTCAGTGCTTGTCTTATTCGCACCATTTAAAGCGTTATGATGTTTAGCATTTCTCGATTTGAGGGCCCTCCAGGGTCGGGGACGGCCTAGGATTAGGGGCCGCCTGGACTCTAGGGGCCGCCCAGGACTGGGGGCCGCCCAGGATCAGGGGCCTCCCAGGTCCGGGGGCCGCCTAGGCTCTGGGGCCGCCTAGGACTGGGGGCCGCCCAGGACTAAGGGCCGCCCAGATCCGGGGGCCGCCCAGGACTGGGGGCCGCCCAGACTCTGGGGGCCGCCCAGACTCTGGGGGCCGCCCAGGACTGGGAGCCGCCCAGGACTGGGGGCCGCCCAGGACCGGGGGCCGCCCAGGCTTTGGGGGCCGGGAGCCGCCCAGGCTCTGGGGGCCGCCCAGGACTGGGGGCGCCCAGACTCTGGTGGCCGCTCAGACTCTGGGGGCCACCCAGGTCCGGGGCCGCCCAGGCTCTGGGGGCCGCCCAGGACTGGGGGCCGCCCAGACTCTGGTGGCCGCCCAGGACTGGGGCCGCCCTGGTCGGGGCCGCCCAGGCTGGGGGCCGCCCAGGTCCGAGGGCCGCTCAGGGGGGGCTGCCCAGGATTGGGGGCCGCCCAGACTCTGGTGGCCGCCCAGACTCTGGGGGCCGCCCAGGACTGGGGGCCGTCCAGGCTCTGGGGGCCGCCCAGGTTCGGGGGCCGCTCAGGCTGGGGGCTGCCCAGGACTGGGGGCCGCCCAGACTCTGGGGCCGCCCAGACTCTGGGGGCCGCCCAGGACTGGGGGCCGCCCAGGCTCTGGGGGCCCCCAGGACTGGGGGCCGCCCAGGACTGGGGGCCGCCCAGACTCTGGGGGCCGCCCAGGACTGGGGGCCGCCCAGACTCTGGGGGCCGCCCAGGACTGGGGGCCACCCAGACTCTAGAGACTATATTATTTTTTAACTATTTTTATTTATTATCCATATCATATGCCCCCTCGCCCATCTTCCTTGTATTCGAGTGTGTTATGCACGTGCAAGGGAGAAGGGCGGAAAAATTTGAATTTCAAAACGTCCAGTACATGATAAGTGACATTTCGAAAAAAGGGAAAAAGGAGGGAAGGCGCACTCTAAGAGGATAGCGTCTTTTCATTTGTCCGGCTCCACTGATGGACTACTAGGTGTCCTTGTGGTGCTCGAGGCGTCGCGTCTGATATATATAAGAAAGGAGGGAGCCATCCCTTTCCCTTTATCCTTAATTTTGTGTATCTTCCTGCGTTTTTTACTTCCTCAAGCCCAGGTCAGTCGATTCCTTCCTTTTCCCTTTCTTTCTTTATGGATTCCCCCGTAGATAGGAAAGGTAAGGGCCCCATGGCTGAGCCCTCCCGAGAGGAGATTCTCCAAGCACGTCGACAGGCTTTGGGAGGGGTAGTCATCCGCGGGGACCAACCCATTGCTCAGTCTATACAGCCCGTGTCTAGGTTGTTGTCTCAGTCCCCTAGGGTTTCCTCTTCGTCTGCCAGTCGTGAGGTAGGACCTCCTATGGTTGTTTCTAAACTGGCTAGACCGGCGGACGTTGCTTCTGTTATATCCTCTCAGGATCTTAGGAACCTTAGGGTTCAGTTCGGAATCCCTGATAATATTCGGCTCTCCGTTCCCTTTCCTGAGGATAGGGTCACTCTAGGGCGACCAGGTAAGGTCGCTTTGTATGAAGAGTTTTTTAAGGGGGGTCTACGACTGCCCTTACATCTTTTTTTGTAAATCTATTGAACCGATATCGCCTTATCCCTGCACAGCTCACTCCCAATTCTATTCGCGTTATATTTTCATTTTAGTGCTTTGTTCTTTTCATGGAGCTTCCGCTCGACTTTCCTATTTAGAACACTATATAGGATTCGGAACCCAGTTAGGGATGGATGGTGGAGTTTTGCATCGAGGCCTAAAAGGGTCCTTAGGCTTAATCTCCCTTCTAAGATCAAAGGGTGGAAATCCCGGTTTTCTATGCACATCTGGAGGGGTTGGGTGTAGATTGGGGTATCCCGGATACCAGTTCTAACCAGAATGCGAGCGTTGATGAGAGAGACCGCGAGCTTTTCAACACTCTTATCTCTACATTATACCCCCAGTAAAGAATTGTTATCGGAGGATAATCTCCGGGAGATTGCGTTCGTGCCGGTGTCGCTGGCTGCAGCGCCCGGTGAGCCTCGAAGAATTCATCTCTTTCCTTCTTCTTTTCATTTCCCTTCTTTGTATTCTTAGTTACCATATTTGGTGTCTTTTTTAGCTAACCCTATGTTCACTATATTGCAGCAATGAAGTTTTCTCGAGACTTCTTGGTATCAAACCTTCGAAAGAGAGAGAGGGCGAGCATGGCGAGGCGGGGAACGAACCTAAAAAGCCCGTCAGTCCGAATCGGATTGTCAGGTTCAGCCTCCGGCGGTGATTCCCGAAGCGACCTTAATAGAAGATAGCGAAGGAGAGACGAGTCCTCCAACGGGGATCCCGATAGGAGATCCTGCCGAGAGAGAGCTTCCGGAAGTCACCCTACTCCCAATAAGAGTGCTGGGGGATCTGTAGGGAGTGCGGAAGCTCTCGAGGTTGATTGCCAGGTCCTTCTTTGTCAAAGGAAGTGGGTGCTCCTGCTCCCGCTCCTTCAGAAGCTTTAGGAAATCTATCTCGCCTCCTCAACCGCCTAATCAAGGCGCTGGGTACAAAAGTTGTCTGTCGGAGACAATCTTAAGCTTGCGATCCTGCCCAGGTTCCAGGATAAAATGAGGAAGGTAACACAAGAAGAGTCCTTCGACACCATGTTCACAGCTGCGCTTCAGTAAGGTTTTGATCTTTCCCTTTTGTGGTTATCGAATCCAAGCATTTAATGAATGTGTTTTGCAGATGTCAAACGGCCTTTTTGTATTGCGCGAAGACTTAAACAAGGCCAAGTCTCGGAGTGCGAGTTTAGACAAAGAATTAGCGGAGACGAAGGCCCGAGAATCAAAAGCACTACACGATCTCCGGGTTATTCGTGAGGATTATCGGACCTGGCGGGGAAAGGCGGAAATGGAGCTGCAGAGCTAGATGCCCAATTGTCTGAGGTTCGGGCGAAGTTGTTGCCAACGGAAGAGAGGTTAAAAGAGACCACTCTTAGGCTAGAGCATACTGAAAACCGGGCTGATAACGCGGAAGCTACGGCTCGTGACGCTGTAGAAAAGTTGGTTCTAGCCGAGAAAGATGCCAAGAACTCTCTCGACAAAGCTACAACAGTGGTGACGGAGGCCCGGGAGAAGATAGCTGCAGTCGAGGCCAAGGTCCAGGAAAAGATAGCTATGGCCGAGGCCAAAGCTCAAGAAAGGGTGGCTGCGGCTGAAGTCGAAGCTCAAGAGAAGGTGGCCATAGCCGAAGCCAAGGTCCGGGATGCTATTAAGGAGTACAAGGGCTCCCCGGATTTTGAATCGGAGTTCCAGGAGGCCGCTCTAGATGCCTTTGTTCAGGGCTTTGAGATGTGTAAGCAGAGGCTAGCCCGACACTTCAACTTAAAGGACCTTGAACGCTTTCGAGCTGTGGACGAAGAAATTCCTGACGTGGAGGTCGAAGACACGGCGGGTAGGGTGGCGGCGACCAATCCTGCTATAGAAATGCCTCTTACTGAGGAGCCGGCCTCCGATCCCAATATAGAGAAGGATCATTCAGGGAATTGATTGAGGATGTCTAAATTTGCTTTAACTTTAATTTTAGTTTTTTTATCCTTGACTTGGTCCTTTTAAAGGACCTCTTTTGTAATGAACATCTATTTATTGAGGAGACTTTATAAAGTTTGTAATAGATTGACTTTAAATGAGCAGATGCTATCCTTGGTTTATTTGGTATTATTTGATATTTCGTCTGCCTATGGATTAGGGAATCCGTCCATAAGTTGGCAGGAAATCATAGTCATCGGGTTGTTTTCCGGTGTGTTGTATTAAGATATAAGTCCTAGAATGTTGATAAGGCAGCCTAGGGGCCCCTATAGGGGAGTTAATCCTGGGTTCAAGGAAGCATGAAGCTCTTGGGACCGTGGGGCCACTTAGTGTTTATCGTGGTTTGGGGCCGCTTGAGTCACGGACTTGAACCTCCTCAGGGGCAAATTATGCCGGCCTGGGGGTGTCCTTTGGACTGTAGGGCCACCACCGAGTCGTCTATTCGGGGCCGCTTGAGTCACGGACTTGAACCTCCTCAGGGGCAAATCATGCCGGCCTGGGGGTGTCCTTTGGACTGTAGGGCCGCCGCCGAGTCGTCTATTCGGGGCCGCTTGAGTCACGGACTTGAACCTCCTCAGGGGCAAATCATGCCGGCCTAGGGGTGTCCTTTGGACTGTAGGGCCGCCGCCGAGTCGTCTATTCGGGACCGCTTGAGTCACGGACTTAAACCTCCTCAGGGACAAATCATGCCGGCCTGGGGGTGTCCTTTGGACTGTAGGGCCGCCGCCGAGTCGTCTATTCGGGGCCGCTTGAGTCACGGACTTGAACCTCCTCAGGGGCAAATCATGCCGGCCTAGGGGTGTCCTTTGGACTGTAGGGCCGCCGTCGAGTCGTCTATTCGGGCCGCTTGAGTCACGGACTTGAACCTCCTCAGGGGCAAATCATGCCGGCCTGGGGGTGTCCTTTGGACTGTAGGGCCGCCGCCGAGTCGTTCTGAAGAATTATCTAAAATATGTGTTCAAATGTGCAGACTCATTTAATATTCAGATAAATACATTACATTACTGGTAGTATGGTCGAAGATTGTCTGCATTCCATGTTCGGGGATTAGCTGTCCATTTAGGTCTTCAAGCTGGTATGCTCCATGGTGAAGAACTTCTCTTATCCGATAGGGCCCTTCCCAATTCGGAGACAATTTGCCCCCTTCCGTTGGTTTGGATATCGAAGCTTTTCTCAGAACTAAATCTCCCTGATGGAAATTCTTCGAGCGGACGCGGGTATTATAATACTTCGCTACCTGCTTTTGGTATGCCGCCATCTTAATTCGAGCCCGATCTCTTGCTTCATCAATGAGGTCAAGATTGGCTCTTAAATTAGGGAGGTTGTCTGCTTCGTTGTACGTTTCCACTCGGCTACTTGGTAAGCCAATTTCGACGGGAATAACAGCTTCGGAACCAAAAACCAAGTTGAAGGGCGTTTCTCCTGTTGGTGTTCTGGGTGTTGTGTGGTATGCCCAGAGTACACTCGGAAGCTCTTCTACCCACCTTCCTTTGGACGTATCCAGTCTGGTCCTTAGTCCCCGTAATATCATGCGATTTGTAACCTCGGCCTCTCCATTAGACTGTGGATGGCCGACGGAGGTGAATCGTTGTAGGATGCCAAGATCAGTGCAGAAAGTCCGGAAGGTGTTGTTGTCAAACTGTCGGCCATTGTCAGTGATGAGGGTATGCGGTATGCCATACCGACAAATAATGGCTTTCCAGAAAAAGGTTTTAACCTTAGCCTCAGTAATTTTGGCGAGTGCTTCAGCTTCAACCCACTTAGTAAAATAATCGACGCTACTAGTAGGAACTTGCGCTGCCCTGATGCTGGAGGGAAAGGGCCGAGGATGTCCATGCCCCACTGAGCGAAGGGCCAAGGAGCAGAAAGAGAATTTAATTGAGAAGATGGTTGCCGCTGAATGTAGGCATACCGCTGGCATCGATCACATCTTTTCACTAGTTCGTTGCATCCTCTTGCATGGTAAGCCAGTAATATCCTTGTCGGAGGGCCTTGCGTGCTAGAGATCGGCCTCCGGAGTGATTCCCACAGATGCCCTCATGAATTTCTAAGGATATAATCTGCATCAACCGAATTAACACATTTGAGGAGGGGCTGAGAGAAGGATTTCTTGTAAAGTTGGCCTTCTAGTAGCACAAATTTAGAAGCTCTCCGCTTAAGCAGCTTAGCTTCCTCACGACCAACTGGAAGAACGCCGTCTTTCAGATATTGGATATAAGATTCCATCCAGGTTTCTCCTTGGATAATGGGCAAAGCTTCTTCAGTAGCTTCAATGCTAGGTGTTTCCAGATACTCAATGTAGGTCTTGCCCATAGCACTATCGGCCGAGGTAGCCAGTCGGGCTAACATATCGGCCCTGGCATTTTCACCTCTGGGTATATAACTGATGACGAAGTGATCCAGTAAAGGAATTAATAGTCTGACCTTGTTCAGATATTGGAACATTATAGGGTCCCGAGCTTCATACTCCCCTGCTACCTGGGCGGAAACAAGCTGTGAGTCAGTGAAAACCCGGAGATTCTTGATCCCCATCCCATGTGCTAATTTAATTCCGGTCAATAAAGCCTCATATTCAGCTTGATTATTGGTGGCTTCGAAGAGAAAACGAAGAGCATATTCTAGTACGCGCCCTGGGCTAGCAAGGATGAGGCCAGCTCCGCTACCCTGTGAGTTAGAGGCTCCATCGACGTGGAGGACCCATGCTTCATGATCCTCCTCCCCAGCATCTAAAAGGATCCGGGGAATTTCTTCTTGATATGGCTCAGACCAGGTGCATTCTACTAGGAAATCAGCCAAGACCTGGGACTTCAAAGATGCTCTGGGTTGAAATGATAAGTCGAATTCCCCTAGTTTGATGGCCCATTTGGCTAACCGGCCAGAAGTGTCTGGTCGTGATAAAATAGCTCTGAGAGGTTGATCAGTGAGGACGACTATGGGGTGAGCTTGGAAGTAGGGTCTGAGTCGTCGGGCGGAAACGAATAAAGCAAAAATGACTTTCTCCGTTTTAGAATATCTCTCTTCTGCACCATGAAGCACCTTGCTGGTATAATATACAGGTCGTTGAATAGCATGGTCGCCGACATGCACCAGAACGGAACTAACGCCTCCGTCGAAGCCGCAAGATATAGGAAGAGCTTTTCTCCTTGCTCCGGTTTGGATAACAGGGGTGGTGTGGACAAGAACTCCTTAAGTTCTTCAAAGGCTTGTTGACAGTCTTCTGTCCACTCGAAGCCATCTGCTTTACGCAAGACCTTGAAAAAGGGTAAACATCTCTCGGCTGATCTAGATAAAAATCGGCTTAATGCTGCTATCATCCCGGTGAGTTGTTGCACTTCTTTTTTACACATAGGCCGTCTCATACTGAGAATGGCTTGAATTTTCTCTGGGTTTGCTTCAATCCCACGCCGGGTGACTAAGAAACCCAAGAATTTTCCGGCTGTAACTCCAAATGCACATTTGCGCGGGTTGAGCTTTATTCGATGGAGCCGGAGGTTGTAGAAAGTTTCCTTCAAGTCGGCGATATGGTCGGTGATGCAGGTGCTTTTTGTCAACATGTCGTCTACATATACTTCCATGTTGCGGCCAAGCTGGTTTTTAAAAACTTTGTTCATCAGCCTCTGATAGGTAGCTCCCGCATTCTTCAACCCGAAGGGCATTACCTTATAACAATAAATGCCCTTCTCGGTGATAAAAGAGGTATGCTCTTCGTCTGAGGGGTCTAATTTTATCTGATTATACCCTGAGAAGGCATCCATAAAACTGAGAAGTTCATGACCAGAAGTTGAATCCACTAGCTGGTCGATCCGGGGCAATGGAAAACTGTCCTTAGGACAAGCTTTGTTTAGATCTGTGTAGTCGATGCATATTCTCCATCCTCCGCTAGCTTTCCGGACCATAACCACATTGGCTAGCCAATCAGGATATCGTGCTTCTCGAATATGACCGGCCATGAGCAATTTGTCTACCTCCTCGTCGATGACCCTCTGCCGCTCAGGAGCAAAACTCCTTTTCTTCTGCGGACAGGGCGGCAGCTTGGGTTAATATTAAGCTGATGAGTAATCACCTCCGGAGGAATTCCGACCATATCCGTTATTTTCCAGGCGAAGACATCTGCATTCATTGATAAGAAGGCTAGGAGTTGATCCCGGACTTCGGGGAAGAGAAGCTCGCCGATCTGCACGATCTTAGTGGGATCGTCTCCCAGGGGGTAAGATATCAGAAGCTCCGCTGGCTCTCCTCTCCGTTCGACTTCCCTGGGGTCAAATGACTCGGCAACCGGAGGAATATTAGCCATCTGGGGACTAGGAGCTAAATGATAGCAGGGTCTGACCGAGTCTACCTCTCCGTACATCACACCGACCCCTTGCTTGGTAGGGAACTGCACCAATAAGCGCTTAGTAGATATAACTGCATCTAACATATTCAAGCCGGGACGGCCAAGAATGGCGTTGTAAGCCAGGGGGACCCGAACTACCAAAAATCCAGCATAACCGTGCTTTGGCAAGGTGGTGATCCCGCGTAGCTGGCAAAGTAATTTCGCCCTCTACCCGGATGGAGTCTCCAGTGAAACCAACTAGGGGGATGGCTATGGGCCGAAGAGAATCCAGAGATAAACTCATCCGAAGAAAAGCATCATAAGTAAGCACATTAGCGGAGCTCCCACTGTCAATTAAGATTCTTTTTACAGGATGCCTAGCGATCGTCATCGAAACGACGACGCTATCATCTTTGACAACATTACCCCCCGCTATATTTCCCTCAGAAATTACATCATCTAACTCTTCGCCTCCTCTTGGTCTTTTAGAAGATGAAGCTTTTCCGCGGAAATCATACCCACCATTCTTTCCGTTGGGGTGTTATCAATGCCAGCTTGAGCGGGAGGAGGTCCCATCAAAGCTGGTATTGGAGGAGCTTCTTTCTTCTGGACATATTGCCCAAGATGTCCCCTCTGAATTAGCTCTTCGATGGCCTGCTTCAAATTCCGACATTCTTCGGTGTCATGGCCATAATCCCTATGGAAACGGCAATAGCGGCTTCTATCGCGGGCGGTGCCCTTCTTCATCGGGGGCGGACGCCGTAGATAAGGCTCGTTTTCGATCTCCATAAGGATGTGAGTCGGGGTGCTAAGAGGGGTGTAAGATGGTCCTCCCTGGGAGTTTGGCTCTTGCGACGGTCGATCGGCCGGCGTGAGGCTCTGGCTTCTTAGAAGGGGGTCCGTTCAACTCTGGGCGAGTGGACCTTTTGTTAGTTCTCTCCTGTACCTCTCCTGGATGAGTCAGCTTCGTCGGCGCGGATATACTTCTGAGCACGGCCCAGGAGATCAGCATAAGAAGAAGGAGGCCTTTTGTCCAAGGAGTAAGTAAAACGGGAGGGTCGGAGCCCCCGTTTTAGAGCCAGAGTGGCTACGGCGTCTTCAAGATGATAGACTTCCAGGGCCGCCACTTTGAAGCGGGTTATGAAGTCTTTCAAGGATTCTCCTTCTGCTGTTGCACGGAGAATAAGCTATCTGCCACCCGAGGAATCTTTCGACAGCGTCGAAATGAGCCAGAAAAGATCTCTCCAGTTGTCGAAAAGAGTCAACACTACGTGGGGGCAGACGAGAATACCAGACACGGGCCGCCTTACGGAGGGTGGCCGGGAAGGCGACGCATAAGAGGGCATCTGTCGCCCCTTGGACCTGCATGATAGCCTTATAGCTCTCCAGGTGATCTAGGGGATCCGTAGTACCATCATAGGGGTCCAGCTGAGGAAATCGGAACCTCCTTGGAATGGGTTCCTCCATCACCCTCCGAGTGAGAGGGGGGCGGGTGTCGTAATCCGATCCTGGTTGATTATTAATCCTTTGACTGAGCTCCTCCAGCCTACGATCTTGCTCTTCCAGCCGTTCTTCCATTCTATCAGTTATACGTCCTCTGGCAGGTTCAGGGGAACAGGAAGGAGGCTGATGACGCCATCGGCTATGCTCCACATATGGTTCCTTCCCTCGTCGTCGCCTGGTAGGTGGACTGCCAGGAGAATGGGACAGAGAACGCGAACCTTCATGGGAGTTTTGGGAGCGTCGTCTTCCGGGAGAATAAGGGCGGAGAGGTCTCGTCGGAGGAGATCTTCCTCGAGCTGATTGTCGGCTAACAGGGGTAGTCGACCCAGGTAATAGAGGTGGCTCGGGCCGTGGTCGAGCTCCTCGAGAGTGTTGCTCTTGCATCTGTTGAACCATCCCGACGAGAGTTTGGTTTCGCTGGCTGAGAAGGGCCAAGGGTTGTAAAATCATGATTGGGAGGCGAAAGATGCCCCCAGACCAATCAGTGGGATCTTCTTCCAGAGATCTGGAGCTCATCTTCGTAGAATCGTAGAACAGGTATATCTCACTGCTCTGACGACGTCCCCTTCCTGGCGCGCCAATCTGTTGATGCTGGATCACCAGATTTTTCTCTTGCTATGAGATCTCTTTTTCTGAAGGAAAAGTCCCCCCTTCTTCCCTCCTCCCCCTTCCTTTTATCCTCTTCTTTATTTATTTTATTATTATTATTATTATTATTATTTTTTTTTTTTTTTAATCTCAGAGGTCCACGTGTTGGATAAGTGTTTATCTTTTATCTTTCTTGCTACGTGGTCATTCGGTGATAATTAATAATAAGGATATTAAGAAACTTATTCACGAAGATAAGGATTTTCATGATGACCTTGATTATCCCAAGGGAATGTCAGGGTTAGTGGGGACGTCAAAGTCAGAAAAGTATCTGGCTCTAAAATAGAGGTTCAGTGTCTCTTTTTCTGGATAAACGGCGGTGTTTCAGTGCTTGTCTTATTCGCACCATTTAAAGCGTTATGATGTTTAGCATTTCTCGATTTGAGGGCCCTCCAGGGTCGGGGACGGCCCAGGATTAGGGGCCGCATGGACTCTGGGGGCCGCCCAGGACTGGGGGCCGCCCAGGTCCGGGGGCCGCCCAGGCTCTGGGGGCCGCCTAGGACTGGGGGCCGCCCAGGACTAGGGGCCGCCCAGATCCGGGGGCCGCCTAGGCTCTGGGGGCCGCCCAGGACTGGGGCGCCCAGTCCGGGGGCCGCCCAGGCTCTGGGGGCCGGGGGCCGCCCAGGCTCTGGGGGCCGCCCAGGACTGGGGGCGCCCAGACTCTGGGGGCCGCCCAGGTCCGGGGGCCGCCCAGGCTCTAGGGGCCGCCCAGGATTGGGGGCAGCCCAGACTCTGGGGCCGCCCAGGACTGGGGGCCGCCCAGGACTGGGGGCCCCCAGGTCCGGGGGCCGCTCAGGCTGGGGGCTGCCCAGGACTGGGGGCCGCCCAGACTCTGGTGGCCGCCCAGGACTGGGGGCTGCCCAGGACTGGGGCCGCCCAGGCTCTGGGGGCCGCCAGGACTGGGGCCGCCCAGGTCCGGGGGTCGCTCAGGCTGGGGGCCGCCCAGGACTGGGGGCCGCCCAGACTCTGGTGGCCGCCCAGGCTCTGGGGGCCGCCCAGGCTCTGGGGCCGCCCAGACTCTAGGGGCCGCCCAGGACTGGGGGCCACCCAGACTCTAGAGACTATATTATTTTTTAACTGTTTTTATTTATTATCCATATCATAATCTATCCGGTTACATTAGAGCCTTAATAATCATCTATCTTGGATGATAAAACTTCTCCGCACCGGCCCGTAACCAACTCCCTACAAATATGGAAGCCTAGCGCACACCCAGCAACTTCCAATAAAACCGAGCGCCACTAATCTAGAAAATCTGAGCCCAATCCCCATGGATCCAGTCCCATAACCTACAATTAGGTTATTAAACATTCTCTCAAAAAACTCCCTTCTAAGCTATACAAGAAAGCACTCAAAGCCGAGCCCATGTACACCCATGACTCACATGCTCTCTATTCTTGGGTCATAAGCTGACCCAAATGACTTAGGAACCTGAGAACTTATGTAGCCTAAGCTCTCAAACCTGTATGACTCTTTTGTACTTTGGACGTGCCACACCTGAGCTTACAATCTCCACCTTAGTGCATCAAAGTTACAGTAAGCTTCACTTGGTCCATCAATCCCATCAGTGCTCCATATTTGAAGAAGCTATCTCGAGGCAGTACCTTAGTGAGTGCATCCGCTGTGTTATCTTTAGTATACACTTTCACAAGCTCCAACTCACCATCTTCCATAAGCTCCTTGATCCTGTGGTATCTAATGTCAATATGTTTGGTCCTAGCATGATAGACCAGATTCTGGATCAAACATAAAGCACTCTGGCTATTAGAAAATACCTTGATCACCCCCTGTGCTATCCCCATCTCCAGTGCAAGACCTTTCAGCAACATAGCCTCCTTTGCAGCCTCTAAAATACCAATATACTCTGACTTTGTAGTAAACAAAGCTGTCACTGACTGCAGACTTGACCTCCATGATATTGGACCACCATTCAACATAAAGACATACCTTGTCGTTGACCTTCTGGTATCCAAATCACCTCCATAGTCAGCATCAACAAAATCGGCTACCCAATCCTGAGCCTCCATAATCAGTCTAGTGCTATTCTCCATACTATTATACCCATAGCATGCACCAACACTGATTGTGCCAACAGGATATTTGAAGATCCCTTTCAGAGCTGTCCAATGTGCTCTACCCAGACTAGCCATGAATATGCTAACCTAGCTAACAGCATATGCAAGGTCAGGCTTATAACACACCATAGTATACATGAGACTGCCTACTCCTGAAGCATAAGGTACTCTGGACATCTCCTCGGCTTCTATCTCAGAACTTGGTAACAGTCTTGGAGAGCTTGACCAGCCAATGGTAATGTGGCTGGCTTTGCACCATCCATACTGTACCTCTTCAAGGCCCTCCTGATATAAGTCCTCTGAGATAAGTGAAGCAACCTCCTATCTCTGTCCCTCAAAATTTTTATTCCCAAAATCCGTGTAGCAGGACCTAAATCCTTCATTTCAAACTCAGCTAACAATGCTGCCTTTAGATCCTCTACAATAGCTTTACTCTTGCATGCAATTAACATATCATCCACATACAAAAGCAAGTATAATTTGGAATTATTTTCTAAAATCCAAAAATAAACAAATGGATCATACTCACATCTCGACATGCCGATGCTCCTCACAAAGGTATCAAACCACAAGTACCATTGACGCGGCGATTGCTTCAAACCATACAAGGATCTCTGCAAACGACATACCTTTCTTTTGACCCTGGTTCTACGAACCCATCTTGACATCCATTTGCTCTAGTTCTAAATTCTGCACTGCTATAATGCTCAGCAACATCCTGATAGATGTGTGTTGTACTACTGGTGAGAACACCTCATTATAGTCTTCTTTCTGAGAAAATCCTTTGGCCACTAACCTAGCCTTATACCTGATCTCCTCCTCTGGCTCCTTCATTGCACTGAAATACTCATTTGCAACCAATGGGTTTCTTTCCACTTGGCAGTGACACCAACCGCCAAGTCTGATTTTTTTGCAGGGACTGCATCTCTTTCGCCATAGTCTAGGCCCACCTATTTCTATCCTGGCTTATCATTGCCTCCTGGTAAGTAATTGGTCCTCCACTGGCAGCCACCAATGCATATGACATGGTCTCGCCAAACCTATATCGCTCTGGTTGCCGAATGACCCTCTTTGGCTTATGCAGTGCAATATCGATGCCTATCCTAGGATGTAACTCCTCCTCCGCTCATCTCTGCCATGAGCATGCATCTGGCTGGTCCCCGCATGTGAAGACATATTTGGAGTATACTCCACATGAATCTCATATCCTCCTGATGATATTACAAAAGGTAAAATATCATAAGATGTTAGTTGCTCAGCTGCGCCTGCTGAGCCTCCTGCTGCCCACCCATGTTCGACCGGGCCTCCGGCTGAACCTCCACCACCTCCTGCTTCTTGAGGACTGAGCTTTCATCAAAAACCACATCCTTGCTGATCGTGGCCTTCTGCTCCAAGGGATCCCATGGCCTGTATCCCTTGACTCCTTGCGGATATCTAATGAACATCATTTTTCGGGCTTTGGCGTCCAACTTAGTCCGTTGACTAGCATCCACATGTACATATATTGTACATCCAAAAACTATGATATGGCTAAGCTCCACCTGTCTACCACACCACATCCTCTGGTAACCTTTCATCAAGCTTGACATGAGAAGACCTGTTCACCAAGTAGGCTGCTATGTCAAATGTGTCACCCAAAATATTTAGGTAATCCTACTTACAATCTCATACATCTAGCTTTCTCTATGAGAGTTCGGTTCATTCTCTTAGCCACTCCATTTTGTTGAGTTCTAACCACTGAAAATTGCCTTTTGATGCCTCTATCTGTACAAAATTTTAAAAACTCCTTACTTGTGAATTCTCCACCGTTATCAGACCGCACCACCTTTATATATCTCCCTATTTCCTTCTTCATCTCATCTTGCCATGCTTGAAATTGAAAGAAGACCTTTGACTTTCCTTCAAGAAATATATCCATACCTTTCTTAAAAAATCATCAATCAGAGTTATAAAATATCTGGGCCCATTCCTGCCCAAAACTGGAGCTGAACCCCAAACATCACTTTGTACTAGCTCCAAGAGACCTGTACTGTGCATTGAACTGGTAGAAAATTTTACCTTATGTTGCTTGCCTATCTGACATGGCTCACAACCTCTGCAACACCCTCATCCAAAGCCGGAATCCTCCTATCCTTCATCAGCATCCTTATGCCCTGCTCTCCTATGTGATCAAGATGGTAGTGCCACATGCAGTACATATCCTGCTGACTGTGCACTGCTGTTGCTGTTTCAGACCCTCCATATATCACAGATCCAACCAGTTGATACAAATTATTTTTCAGCCTCTTCCCCTTCATCACAACCATGGCACCTTTTGATGTTGAGTACACCATTTCCGGAATGACAACTGAAACCAAATCCATTCCTCTCCAGGTACCCCAAGGACACTAGGTTCTTCTTCAAGTCAGGAATATGCTTCACATGAGTAAGAGTTCTCACAACCCCATCAAACATCCTGATCCTAACTGTGCTAACTTCTGCCATCTTGCAAGAATGGTTATCCCCTAATGTCACATTCCCTATATCGATTTTAGTATAATCTGTAAACCATGACCGATGTGGTGTATAATGATGTGAGCAGGCTGAATCAGGTAACCAACTGTCTACTGTTCTTCCATGTGCATCTGAAACCACCAAGAGGTCATCCTCGACCTCTACATCTTCAACAGTACTGACAGATTCCTTCTCTTTCTTCTCTTCTTGAGGTTTCTTTCAAAGAGGACAATTCCTCTTTATGTGTTCAACCCATTACACTTGTAACACCTGAACTTACCTTTGCCTTTCTTTAACTTGGACCTGGATTGGTCCCTGTGCTTCCTGACCTCCTTGCCTTTGCCGGTTCTCTCTCCCATCGTGAGGCCCTCCTGAGGTACACCTTCTCTTGTCATCTTTCCCCGCTATTCATTGGATCTCAACACATGTACAATATCTTTATAAAGCAGTGTTTCTTTTCCATAAAGCAGTGTAGTAACAAGAGGATCATAAGACATAGGCAATGAACATAACAAGAGAAGAGATTTATCTTCTTTCTCCATCTTAACACAAAGAGTCATCAAATCATTGCATATCCTATCATACTTCTGAATATAAAGAACAATATCCCCGCCTTTTTACATTCGAAGACTATATAATTATTTTTTTAATATAAGTTTATTGTACATATTTTTGTCCATATACAAGGAATGCAACTTAGCCTAAAGACCTTTCGGTTTCTTCTCATCGAGGACACTGTACAAAGCCGAATTAGTAAGACACCCTTTTATCGCTGCACATGCCTCTTCAAGAGACAACCAATCCCCTTCTGACATCTCCACAGGCTTTGATTCCAAAGTAACATCAAGAAAATTCTGCACTAGTAAATCCTTAACCCTCACCTTCCATATGGAAAAACTTTCTTTTCCATTAAATTTTCAAACTAAACTTTGCTTTCATTACTCATGGTTGATCAGGTCACAAACAACAATCACAGAGATGAATTAAAAAAAATATCTAAAAAATAAAATCCTGATTGAAATCCCTTTTGCAGCGCCTTCAAGAGTTGACTCCATATTGACCGAAGCCACCCAGCCGTGCATCACGAACTCTCCACGGCTTTGTTTCCGCTGCCTGAAAATTTCACGGAACACTCCACGCAATTTCTTCCTGGAACTCCACACAAAACATCTCATAGATGGAAGCTTGACTTTCTCCCTAACTTTTGTTGTAAAATTTCTTCCGCTGGATCGTCTCACACGGATCCCACCGCGTGATCCCATGCCCAGTTTCACACGAGCCCCGTTTGTGAGGTTCTGTGAAGCCTTCATTCCCACGTCACGTCTTCACGTACGTGAGGCTATCTCCTTGGAACTCCACCTAACACCTTGGATTCCTTGGAACTTTAAGATTTGACTTATTGACCAAAGCCCCCTTTGCTTTCATGAAGCTCTCTCATCCTTCACCCCTTCACGTGAAGGATCCTCTCATGGAAGGATTCCTGGAAGGGAACTTTTCACGGAAGCCTGGGTCATGGCTTTGTTCCTCCGTTCCTTCCATGCATCCGTCTAGCGGATTGGATCCTTCCGCTGCAACGTGAGGCTTCTTCGCTGCACGCTTCCGCTGCGCCTAGCGGAACTCCCCGTAAAGCCACGGATTGGAGACGACACGAAGCCTGTTCTTGGGACAGCTTCCTTCACTGTGATGACAGAGGATTGAGAGAAAAAAAAATCTGTTTCTTCTTATTCCCAAGTGTCTTTCTTCCCAAGTACCTTTCTCTTGCTTTAATACTACTTATTGCGCAGCTTTCGCTGAGATCAGGTGTATGAGAAAAGAGAAGAAGAAGAATAGATGGATATAGAAGAAAAAAGAGAATGCCTTTATTTCTAGTCTATCGATTACATTCAAAGAGAGCCTTAAATAATCATCTATTTTGGATCATAAAACTATCTTGAATGATAAAACTGTAAGCTAAGGTGTGGCACATCCAAAGTTCAAGAGTCACACATGTTTGAGAGTTAGGCTACATAAGTTCTCAGGTTCCTAAGTCATTTGGGTCGGTTTGTGACCCAAGAATAGAGAGCATGTGAGTTATGGGTGTACATGGGCTCGAGTTTGAGTGCTTTCTTATATGGCTTAGAGGGAGTTTTTTGAGAGAATGTTTTATAACCTAATTGTAGGTTATGAAACTGGGTCCATGATGAATGAGCTCAGGTTTCTAGGTAGACTTTCATATTTTAGGAAGTTTGTTAGGGAGTTAGTTACAGCCTGATGCGAATAAGTCTTATCATCCAAGATGAATGGTTATTTAAATCATGCGCTTGATCTTGGTGGAAGCTATGCAACAAGTGGTATCAGAGCTTCAGAGAGGCGCTCGGGAAGAGAAAGAAAGAGAAATTAAATCCCAGATTCATCCAAAAAAAATCTTGCAGCAAGGAACAAAGCGGTGGAGGCTTCGGTGAAGATATTTCTTCTTGGGCTTGGCTTGGCATGGGGAAGATTGTGGATCCAACGATCATGAAGCATCTTCGGAACGTGAAGAATTCCATGGAAGGTGATTCACGGAAAGCCTTTTCTTGGGAAAAATCGTGCGTGGAGTCATCATCGGGTGGGTTCTTTTGTTACGTGGAACAAGAAGCCACGGTGGACGATTTCACGTGAAGAGCGGTCATCTCACGGGTGAATTTCCAAGGAAGCTGGTCAACTGCATGCTTTGGGAGGAAGAAATCTGATGGAAGTTTTTTTTCTCCCAGCATTAATTCCACGAAGAAGGGCATTCTAGCATTGAAGTCTTCGTTCACGTACATGGTGGCGATCTGTGAGAAGGTGTCGCGTGAAGGAAGAACCGCTGTTTGGATTTCTTCATGAGGAAGGCTCGTGGAGTAATTCCACCTAGAATTCCATGGTCAATGGTGAGTCCCACTTTACGGAAGCCTTGATACATTAAGAACAGGGAGCCGTTTAACGTGGAGTCAACTTCTTGAAAGGGGCTGCAGGAGGGGATTTCAACAGATTTCACCTTTAGGTATTTTTCTTAATTCATCTCTGTGATTACTGTTTGTGGCCTGATCAACCATGAGTAGTGGAAGCAAAGTTGAGTTTGAAAAATTTAATAGAAAAGGGAGTTTCTCATGTGGAAGGTGAGGGTTGAGAATTTACTAGTGCAGAATTTTTTGATGTTGCTTTGGAATCAAAGCCTGAGGAGATGTCAGAAGGGAATTGGTTGTCTCTTGAGAAGAGGGCATGTGCAGCGATCAGAGGGTGTCTTGCTGATTCAGTTTTGTACAGTGTCCTAGATGAGAAGAAACCGAAAGGTCTTTGGGCCAAGTTGCATTCTTATACATGGGCAAAAATATGTGCAATAAACTTATGTTAAAGAAACAATTATATAGTCTTCGGATGTAGGAAGGCGGGGATATTGTTCTTCATATTCAGAAGTATGATAGGATATGCAATGATTTGATGACTCTTGGTGTTAAGATGGAGGAAGAAGATAAATCTCTTCTCTTGTTATGTTCATTGCCTATGTCTTATGATCCTCTTATTACTACACTGCTTTATGGAAAAGAAACACTGCTTTATGAAGATATTGTGTCTGTGTTGAGATCCAATGAGCAGGAAAAAGATAACAGGGGAAGGTGTACTCAGGAGGGCCTCACGGTAGGAGAGAGAACCGGCAGAGGCAAGGAGGTCAGCAAGCATAGGGGCTGATCCAGGTTCAAGTCAAAGAAAGGCAAAGGCAAGTTCAGGTGTTACAAGTGTAATGGGGTTGGACACATAAAGAGGAATTGTCCTCTTTGGAAGAAACCTCAAAAAGAGAACAAAGAGAAGGAATCTGTCAGTACTATTGAAGATGTAGGGTCGAGAAGGACCTCTTGGTGGTTTCAGTTGCACACAGAAGTACAACAGACAGTTGGTTACTTGATTCAGCCTGCTCACATCATTATACACCGCATCGGTCCTGGTTTGCAGATTATACTAAAATCGATGTGGGGAATGTGACATTAGGGGATAACCATTCTTGCAGGGTGGCAGGAGTTGGCACAGTTAGGATCAGAATGTTTGATGGGGTTGTGAGAACTCTTACTCATGTGAAGCATGTTCCTGACTTAAAGAAGAACCTAGTGTCCTTGGGGTACCTAGAGAGGAATGGATTTGGTTTCAGTTGTCGTTCTGGGAATGGTGTACTCGACGTCATGAAAGGTGCCATGGTTGTGATAAGGAAGAAGAGGCTGAAAATAATTTGTATCAGTTGGTTGGGTCTGTGATGTGTGGAGGGTCTGAGACAGCAACAACAGTGCACAGTCAGCAAGATATGTACCGCATGTGGCACTGCCGTCTTGGTCACATGGAAGAGCGGGGCATGGGTGCTGATGAAGGACAGGAGGATTCCAGCTTTGGATGAGGGTGTTGCAAAGGTCTGTGAGCCATGTCAGATGGGCAAGCAACACAAGGTAAAATTTTCTACCAGTTCAGCGCACAGTACAGGTCCCTTGAAGCTAGTACACAGTGATATTTGGGGTCCAGCTCCAGTTTTGGGCAGGAATGGGGCCAGATATTTCATGACTCTGATTGATATTTTTCAAGGAAGGTCTGGGTATATTTCTTAAAGGAAAAGTCAGAGGTCTTCTCCAAATTTCAAGCATGGCAGGCTGAGGTGGAGAAGGAGACAGGAAGATATGTAAAGGTGGTGCGGTCTGATAACGGTGGAGAATTCATAAGTAAGGAGTTTCTGAAATTTTACACAGACGAAGGCATCAAAAGGCAATTTTCAGTGGTTAGAACTCCTCAGCAAAATGGAGTGGCTGAGAGAATGAACCAAACTCTCATGAAGAAAGCTAGATGCATGAGATTGCAAGTAGGATTATCTAAAATATTTTGGGTGGACACAGTTGACACAACAACCTACTTGGTGAACAGGTCTCCTCATGTCAAGCTTGATGGAAGGTTACCAGAGGATGTGTGGTCTGGTAGACAGGTGGAGCTTAGCCATATCAGAGTTTTTGGATGTACAACATTTGTACATGTGGATGCCAGTCAGCGGACCAAGTTGGACGTCAAAGCCCAAAAAATGGTGTTCATTGGATATCCGTGAGGAGTCAAGGGATACAGGCTATGGGATCCCTTGGAGCAGAAGGCCATGATCAGCAGGGATGTGATTTTTGATGAGAGCTCAGTCCTCAAGAAGCAGGAGGTGGTAAAGGTTCAGCCGAAGGCCCAGGGATGTGGTTTTTGATGAGAGCTCAGTCCTCAAGAAGCAGGAGGCTCAGCAGGGCGCAGCTAAGCAACTAACCTCTTATATATTTTACCTTTTGTAGGATCGCCAAGAGGACATGAGATTTAGGTGGAGCATACTCCAGATATGTCTTCACATGCGGGGACCAGCCAGATGCATGCTCACGGTAGAGATGAGCAGAGAAAGGAGTCACATCTTGGGATAGGCATCAGCATTGCACTACATAAGCCAAAGAGGGTCATTTGGAAATCGGAGCGATATAGGTTTGGCGAGACCATGTCATATGCATTGGTGGCTGCCAGTGGAGGACCAATTACCTACCAGGAGGCAATGACAAGCCAGGATAGAGATAGGTGGGTCCAGCAATGGCAGAAGAGATGCAGTCCCTGCAGAAGAATCAGACTTGGCGGTTGGTGTCACTGCCAAGTGGAAAGAAGCCCATTGGTTGTAAATGGGTATTTCAGTGCAAAGAAGGAGCCACAGAGAAGGAGAAGATCAGGTATAAGGCTAGGTTAGGATTTTCTCAGAAAGAAGGCATTGACTACAATGAGGTATTCTCTCCAGTGGTACGACACACATCTATCAGGATGTTGCTGAGCATTGTAGCAGTGTAGAATTTGGAACTGAAGCAGATGGATGTCAGGACGACCTTCCTTCATGGAGATTTGGAGGAGAAGATTTATATGGAGCAGCCAGAGGGGTTCATAGAACCGGGGTCAGAAAGAAAGGTTTGTCGTTTGCAGAGTATGGTTTGAAGTAGTCACCGCTTCAGTGGTATCTGCGGTTTGATACCTTTGTGAGGAGCATCGGCATGTCTAGTTGTGAGTATGATCCTTGTGTTTATTTTCGGATTTTAGAAGATAATTCCAGATTATACTTGCTTTTGTATGTGGATGATATGTTAATTTCATGCAAGAGTAAAGCTATTGTGGAGGATCTAAAGGCAGCATTATCAGCTGAGTTTGAAATAAAGGATTTAGGTCCTGCTACACGGATTTTGGAGATAAAAATTTTCAGAAACAGACACAGGAGGTTGCTTCATTTATCTCAGGGAACTTATATCAGGAGGATCTTGAGAGGTACAATATGGATAGTGCAAAGCCAGCCGCATTACCATTGGCCGGTCACATTAAGCTCTCTAAGACTATGTCACCAAGTTCTGAGATTGAGGCCGAGGAGATGTCCAAAGTACCTTATGCTTCAGAGTTGGCAGCCTCATGTATGCTATGGTGTGTTGTAGGCCTGACCTTGCATATGTTGTTAGCCAAGTTAGCAGATTCATGACTAGTCCGGGTAAAGCATATTGGAGAGCTCTAAAAGGGATCTTCAAATATCTTGTTGGCACAGTCAGTGTTGGTATATGCTATGGATATAGTATCATGGAGGATGGCACTAGACTAACCATGGAGGCTTAAGATCGATAGCAGGTTTTGTTGATGCTGACTATGGAGGTGATTTGGACACCAGAAGGTCGACAACAGGGTATGTCTTTATGTTGAATGGTGGTCCAATATCATGAAGATCAAGTCTGCAGCCAGTGACGGCTTTGTCTACTACAGAGTTAGAGTATATTGGTATTTCAGAGGCTGCAAAGGAGGTGATTAGGGTATTTTTTGATAGCCAGAGTGCTTTATGTTTGGTTCAGAATCCAGTCTATCATGCTAGGACCAAACATATTGACATCAGATACCACAGGATCAGGGAGCTTGTGGAGGATGGTGAGTTGGAGCTTGTGAAAGTGTTTACCAAAGATAACGCAACGGATGCACTCACTAAGGTACTACCTCGGAATAGCTTCTTCAGATGTGGAGCACTGATGGGATTGATGGACCAGGTGGAGCTTACTGTAACTTTGATGCACCAAGGTGGAGATTAAGCTAAGGTGTGGCACATCCAAAGTTTAGGAGAGTCACACAGGTTTGAGAGCTTAGGCTACATAAGTTCTCAGGTTCCTAAATCATTTGGGTCGGCTTGTGACCTAAGAATAGAGAGCATGTGAGTCATGGGTGTACATGGGCTTGGGTTTGAGTGCTTTCTTGCATGGCTTAGAAGGAAGTTTTTTGAGAGAATGTTTAATAATCTAATTGTAGGTTATGGAACTGGGTCCATGGGGATTGGGCTTAGGTTTCTGGATAGACTTTCATATTTTAGGGAGTTTGTTAGGGAGTTGGTTACAGCTGGTGCGATAAGTCTTATCATCCAAGATGGATGGTTATTTAAGGCTCTCTCTGAATGTAACCGGTGAGCTGAGACCTTAGACAAATAAAAGGCATTCTCTTTTTTCTTCTATATCCATCTATTCTTCTTCTCCTCTATCTTCCCTTATGTGCATGATCTCGGCGGAAGCTGCACAACAAAAACTTCTTCGCACCGGTCCCTAACCAACTCCCTAACTAACTCCCTACAAATATGGAAGCCTAGCGCACGCTTAGTAACTTCCAATAAAACCAGGCGCCACTAATCTAGAAAATCTGAGCCCAATTCCTATGGACCCAGTCCTATAACCTACAATTAGGTTATTAAACATTCTCTCAAAAAAACTCCTTCTAAGCCAAAAAGAAAGCACTCAAACCCAAGACCATGTACACCCATGACTCATATGCTCTCTATTCTTGGGTCACAAGCCGACCCAAATGACTTAGGAACCTGAGAACTTATGTAGCCTAAGCTCTCAAACCTGTATGACTTCTCTGTACTTTGGATGTGCCACACCTGAGCTTACAATTCAGGTCATAATGGAGTAGCTTTTCTATCGTGCGAAGGCTCACTCTTGATTTTAGATCTTCTTCTATTTGCAAATGCTCTATAGTTATTGGATCATCCGCATGATGCTTAAATGGGAAGTGGGCAAGGCAATTTTGTTGAGCTTTGATGTTTCTTTTAGAATTCCAACATTAACGTAAATAATGACCTAAATTTAGATGGGTGATCAAAAATTTCTGTTGGCAAAAAACCATAGCGTACTATGTGCTCAAAATGACTTTCGCTGATGGGAAGTTTTATCAAGTCTTTTTTCAAAGTATATTTTTTGCCCAGTGACTCAAATTTCTTGTGAAAACTTGAATAAATTATGCCTGGCTTCTGTATTTTTGTTTCTTAGTTGCACATTCTCTTTATAATGAAGAAAATAAAGAACCTGCTAGATTAGCTTCAAGTAAGTGAATTGTAGTCAATTCAGATAACCATGTCTTCCCAAATAAAGAATATTAGCATGGCTGGCAATTCTAGCTTGATTCGCCAACCCATGCATGATATTACCGTGTTTAATTTCTTCTTCTTTTCTCTTAAGCTCTGCTATTTGCTTAACTCAAGATCATCCTGGTCAAACCATGGTAATATTCCCCACCATGTTCTCTTTGGAAGATTGTATGGCCTCAGCTCAGCCCACTTGTAAAGTGTAGAAAAGTACATTCAAGTTAAAGCTTTGGTTGGAATAATCTATATGTAACATAATGACATGGGATGC
The DNA here is from genome assembly GCA_900491605.1 of Calamus simplicifolius. Taxonomy (NCBI): domain Eukaryota; kingdom Viridiplantae; phylum Streptophyta; class Magnoliopsida; order Arecales; family Arecaceae; genus Calamus; species Calamus simplicifolius. The sequence continues at coordinate 156,320 of UESW01001300.1, forward strand.
CCTGTGGTTTGGTTGGAATAATCTGTATCCAATGGAACCCTTGTATGAAGTTTCTATGCACATGACAATAATGATAAACACAAGGGTTCTCAGTTATACATTGGATCGCATGGCTTATCCTGACAATTGAGGTTGTTGGCATCTAGCATAAGGTGCAAATAAATCAGTCAATTAAATTCCAGGAAAGCTGCCTTGAAAATCTGCAGTGAGATATTTTTACACATCAAAAGTATACCTTGCAGCGTAAACCTTCCCAAGGGGCGTTACCTTGCAGCGTAAACCTTCCCAAGGGGCGTGCCACAGCCAAGTAGTCCAACCTCTCTTAGCTGAAACCTTATGGAGTTGCACCAAATAATTTAATAGAACTCCAAGTCTATCTGGTTGATAAGTAGGCTAGCAACTTAATTTGCTTTCTTAAAAGGCTACTGACTGTTTGAATCTTATAGATCTGTTCCTTTTCCTTTGTAATATTTCCATGTTAGGATCTGGTGGAGCTGGAATGCAGGTTTTGGGCAAGCAAAGGCTTGAATATAAATTATGTGGTTAGAGGCAATAGGAAAGGCTACAAAGCAGGTGCCTTAAAGGAAGGAATGGAGCATAGCTATGTTCAGCAATGTGACTTTGTTGCCATCTTTGACTCTGATTTCCAACCAGAATCTGACTTTCTTATGAGGGCCATCCCTTTTCTGGTGTATAATTCAAAGATTGCTCTTGTTCAAGCACGTTGGGATTTTGGTAAGATCAACACTTTCTTCAGCATAAACTGCAGTGTTCATAGTAGTAATTTGATATAGAAAAGTATTTTAACTTGTTGCAATTTACCGACTCATTTCTCATTTGTAAATTGATGATGTAATTTTAAGAAAATAAATATGCATGCAATGCAAATTACCAAACAATTTGAGTTCCAAAAATAATGGGTTACCACCACATCAACTAAGACAACTTTTAAACTACGTTTTCTCAAGTTTAACATAAGTAGTGAAATGTTAAAAATATGCATGTTAAAAATTGTTAAAGGTGAAATGTTAAAATATGCATGCAATGTACACATTGCCTTTCATTGAGTGACTAACATATACAACCCTAAGACTGTACTTTTAGCTAAATAAAGGGGGCAGAAAATAAAAGAAAGAAAGAAAAAGAGAGAATGTACCTTCAAGTCCAGGGACATGCATAGACTCCTGTTTACATGTAGATACAAAGTGTTGCCTTCCCTATATTTACTATAAATATATCTTCAATTCTGAGTCCACTACAAATCTTCATCATCATTACATCTTATTAGACGGCACTAATTGAACCCTTGCCTAAATCGCTTAAATCTATCTTGTCAATGCAAACATGCAACCTAATTTGACAGGTAGAACTTTATAGAAAAGCAGTTATACTTTAAAATATTCAGCCTTTAACCAGCTATGTAATAAGAAAGCTTGGCTAAATAGGACGAAATACTTCTATATGTGGGTTGCATTTTAAGCACGAGGACAGTTTAACTTTATTAGATGCAAACATGCAGATGAATTGTATTACGTGGAATTTTATGCCAGGACATTTCAACTTTGAAAGTGGGCCTACAAAAGTAGTATCTTAATGATCATCCAAATAGAAACAAAATACTCTCCATATCTAGTCTGCAATTTAAGTTCTAGGGAAGTTGAATCATGAATGTAGAATTTGCTATTGTGAGCTAAGAATGATGAAAAATTTGATTGTCAGATAACACTTGCAAGAATTTAGAAGTGAATGCAGTATCTCTTCCAATGGTTGAAAGAACCATGTGAAGTTAGATAGTTAATGCCATAGCTGAGACAAGCGATGGAATTCCTTCAGGTGCCATTTTCATTATATTCTTATAAACATGAACATCTGGTTTGAGCATGATGAAACAATTTGCATGTTGGCCTTTTTCCCACCTTTTTCTTGCCTTTCCCCTTCTCTCCTGGTGTTTGCTTCCTGTTTCTTATCATTCATTTCATTTCCTTTTGGTGAAGAGCAAAGACTTTATACTTTTCATTCAATTAAACAGCACAATATTTTTTCATACAAGCAAATATCTTGATAGTCTTTCAAGAGAATTATTTGTGTGGCAGTGTGGCTATTTATGGTGCCATCTACTATAGAATCTGTTAAGTCACCACATTCACATTACAGGGGGACTAATGGGATCCGAGTCCTTCTGGACCAAATAAGGGATTGTCGACCCATAAATTGGAGGGAAACAAAAACAGAGCACAAAAATGAGAAAATAACATATATGTTAAAAATAATGAGCCGCAGGCATCAGTTTACATTGCACATGGTGATGCATGAGGCTTAATTCTCTTTCTGCAATGTCTCCTCAACATTTTTTTTTTTGAAAAAGCTTTTATTCATTCTGATATATTCTTTTTTTAATTGACAGGAAATTGCTGACATGGCATTTCCCGGACGATTTTGCAGTGAATTCTAAGGAGTGCTTGATGACAAGGATACAAAAGATGACCCTAGATTACCACTTCCTAGTGGAGCAGGAAGCAGGTTCATCCACCTTTGCCTTCTTTGGATTTAATGGTAAACTTCAACTCCTTTTATTGTCAGCATAATTGTTTGGAATGGGAATTTGTTTATCATCATAATAGATATTACAAACATAATATCATCATAATTGTTTGTAATTAAGTAGTACTGAGGCAAATCAACCAGATGATTTAAAAACAGAATAGAATTTAAGAAATCAGAACTAAATAAAAGTGAAAAGCTAAAAACATATTCTTCAAGATATTATGTTTCTCTTTTTTTTTCCTAAGACTTAACTTCTTTATATTGATAGTCTTCTTATAAAATTGATTTGTTTGTAGGTACTGCTGGTGTGTGGAGGAAATCAGCTATGGATGAAGTTGGAGGTTGGAAGGACCGGACTACCGTTGAGGATATGGACTTGGCTGTTCGAGCAAGTCTTAAAGGATGGAAATTCTTATATGTTGGTGACATTAAGGTATAAAATCTACCTTAGTTCAAGCTTGTTTTCGAAGTTAGAGGTGCTGGCCATTGGAACCTAGTTTATATGAATGTTAAAATAACATTGTTGTGTTCTCATAAGTGTTAGCAATTGTCGTGGTTCAGTGAATGCCTTGCTTTAAGTGAAGTTGTGGATTATGATTTAAGTTTCTTCATGCAAATGTCTCATGGTTGATCCCCATCTTATAGGAAACTTTTGAATAAAATTGACAAATTTGACCCATGCAAAATGGGACTGCAGACCTTCAATTTATGACTAATACTCTATCACAATCTTGTAAAATGAAAATTGAAAACCACCAATGGCTTATGACTAGCCAAACTCATTTATTCTAGCTTATACGTACATATATAATGCATATTTGAATAATTACTAAAATAAGGGTCGACAAACTTTGTCGCAACATAGGATTTTATCCCAAAATGCCAGGAAGAAAGTATTTTTTGGGTTCTTTAATCTTATACAGATGATTCAAGATCTTCCTACTATATAATTAATGCGAGATAAAATACTCGTCAACACGAGCTTTCACATACTCTCCCCATTCAAGCCCTAGCATTCTTGTTAGGTTAAGGATTCATGTCCAATTCCATTATCGAAATCCATCAAATCGAATCATAAACCTAGGGCCCATTTGCAGTGCTCCTTAGTCCACATAGGCCATGGGTTAGGTTCACTCTAATACCATTTGTTATAACCCAGAATTTTATCCAAAAAAGCTAGCCAAAAGTACTATTTAGATTTTTTAATTCTGTATAAGAATTCAAGATCTTTCTGGCACATAACAAATATGGGACTAAACACTTACCAGGATGGACTCTCACAAACTTTCCACTAGATTACTCTTTCTTATGGTACCATCAAGTATGGAGTGCATTGATGATTACCAGACATTCTGTAGGCTCTAAAATCATTTCAACTTTGACGCTCTAACAGTTTTGTTGTCTTTGCACCACATTCTATCAAACGTGCTAGTCTGGAAAACTTTGATGAAACCAATTGTTTTTAATATTAAAATTAACTACAGGTCAAAAGTGAACTACCAAGTACTTTTAAGGCATACCGCCATCAGCAACATAGGTGGACTTGTGGGGCGGCAAATTTATTCAGGAAAATGGGTATGGAGATTGCAATGACCAAGGTAAGCATTCTGCTACGATTCAGGGTTAGAGGATAATTAATATCTACAAATTTGTGATTTTTATGTTAGCTAATTTGTTCTTTATATGGAGCAGGAGGTGTCATTTTGGAAGAAGTTTCACATGCTCTACAGTTTTTTCTTTGTGAGGAAGATCATAGCCCATTTTGTCAGCTTGGTTTTCTATTGCGTTATAATTCCAGTATCAGTTCTGGTTCCAGAGGTCAGCATTCCTTTTTGGGGAGTCGTTTATGTCCCAACAGCCATTACTGTTCTCAATGCCATTAGAAATCCAAGGTCTGAGACTTTCAACATTCTTCTTCTTCTGAAATGCCCATTAGTGGTAGAGATGCATCTTAGAAGTAACCCTGCCATTTTCTTAACATAATAACCTACTATTTAATTTTAACCTTACAATTATTGTCATTTATATGCACAACCTGTACACTAACCTTCCACTTATATGCTTTAGTCTATAATATCTTGATTTGGATGCCACAGCTCCATCCATCTTGTACCATTCTGGATTCTGTTTGAAAACGTGATGTCTATGCACCGGATGAAAGCAACCGTGATTGGTCTATTTGAGGCAGGAGGTGTAAATGAGTGGGTTGTAACAGAGAAGCTCGGAGATGCTCTCAAGGAAAAGCCAAAGTCCCAGATACTTGAAAAGCCTCCTATTAGATTGAGAAACAGGTAACAATCTTGCACATTGAAGATGTTTTACATCAGATGTACATGTTAATGATGTCGCTGACTTAAGTTCTTTCATCAGAATCAAATTCTCAGAAATTGGATTCGCAGTCTTCCTCTTCCTTTGTGCATGCTACGATCTCCCCTATGGAAAAGACTACTACTTCATTTACATCTACCTCCAGGCTTTGGCATTTTTGGTGGTGGGCTTTGGTTATGTTGGCACCTTCATCTCCAACTCATAGCAATGCCAGTACCATGGTTTACCATACCGATGCGTATTGGCCCATATTAGGAGTACCATACTGATTCTGAATTGAGATTCAGTACAAGGACTTACTAGTACTGTACTAGTATGATGGCGGTATGGGATCCGATATTGAGGTACTGAACCTTGGCTGGCACAATTAGGCATCATTTTTTTTAACCTAGGACAATTCTTTTGCTATATCATACAAATCACATAGGATGAGAGAAGCTAATTGCAAGGAAACCCCGGGTTCAGTAATTGTTCTAATGTCAGTATAGACAAACAAAGGCTTGAAGAAGAAGGGAAAAGGGCCAGAATTTTGGAGGTCCTGTTCCAGTGATTCCACATTTCATCTGACAAAAAATTTTGTCACTCTTCTTGTGGGATAGAAGGATAAACTCGATGACTAGATGAATGCATTATTTTTACATGAAAAAGAGATGTAAAGGAAGTAAAATGACATCGTAGGCCCAGACATTCTGTTCAAAGCTAAAACTTGATTCTTTTGTAGGGAATCTTTTTTTGATTTTATTTTTAATATAAAGTTGAATTTCAACCATTGGTTGACAAATGATTCAGTTGTTCTGGCTGTGGTAGCTAATACATTGTCAATGCAGCAGAACCGTTATTTAAACTGAGTCTAAGTTGGGACTGATTTTCTCCTAGAGAGAAGGCAGGATGCATGACATACGTGCACAGAAGTGGAGAAACTTGTCATTAGAGTTGCTGTGTTTGTTAATACCTAAGAAATAGTTTTCTTGTATGGAAGTCATGCAGAATAACTGGAATTCAGTTTATGCATATTTGGCTTTTGTTACGTGGACGGAGGTGCAAGAAGGCTGAAAAAAATTTCCTATTTTTGGGTGGCACCTCTAGAAGGGTTGAAGAACCCACCAAATAAGTGTTTGAGAAGAACAGCCTATGCTGCACTGAATGCAATGTTTTTCATCTGTGATTACTCAGCAAAGTGCAGGTATAGCTTCTGTCGTGGTGTCCTTCGTGTCATAGCTTGTTCCTTTTACTTAATTATTTGTTATCTTTATAGTTTTTAAAGTTCATTCAATAGGACATTCAACAGGATTATGCACCACCAAGAAACTCATCTAGTATTTGGAAGGAGATTCATTGAGTGTCTGAACATGTTTCCAACCAGTTTATTTGGTATATTGGGGAGGGTAGCATCATTGGTACTGAATCACATCCTTGGTTTGGCTACGCTCTGATTACTAGCATGGCCTTATCCTTCAACTCATAGGATATCTAACATTTTCCAACAATCTCGACTCTTTTCATGAGTTAGGGAATGGAATGTGCAGGTCATAAAACAGTTATTTTCTCAAAGTATTATCAGTCAAATTCTACATGTGCTAGCTGGTGGGTCTGGTCAGGAGGACATGTTGGCTTAGGAGAGAAATTATCAGTCTGAGATACCTGTTAAGGCCATCTATAAATTAATTATTTCAGCTATTTCTCCTTTGAGCAACTCTAATATCTTTAGGATTTGGAGGAGAAAGGCTCATCCAGGGCCCTTTATTTTGTTTGGAATTGGTACAAAGGAGGTCTCCCTATATCTTCTTGACTAGTAGGTTGGATTTCATCTATTGAATTAGATCCGATTATAAAGAAAAAAAATAAAGATCATATATTTTACACCATTCTCAATGCAAATTTATATGGGAAATGATAGAGATTCAATGCCTCAACCAAGTTCAATCAACCCAACATGCATTGGATTTCGTTATTTCTTCCTCATACGACTTAAGTATACGTTTTGTTCAAGCATTTCTTACATGGTTGATTTGGAAAGTTAGGGATGAGTTTATCTTTCAACACCTAAACTTTAAGCCATAGAGTTATTCTCCCTGCAATATTTGAGCGTGCTTAGGGAAAATATCTTTGTGCATCGCCTCGGTGCACAAAGGTGCAAACCAATCTTTGTGCACCACCTTCGATGTATAAAGGTGTGCATTGGGCGTGCACATTAGTTGTGCGCCCGTGCGAGTACGCATGCCATAGCCCATTGGGCCGCTACGCGCTCGCACGGGCGCATGGCTAATGCGTGCGCCAGTGTGCGCCTTTGTGCACTAGAGGCAGTCCTAGGAGTTTTTGAGGGATCATAATAAGCTCTCTTCTATCTTTAACATGTGTGGTTATTCTCTACAGCTTTTTATGGATTCTCCTCAAATAACCTTAATTTCATGGTAGCCCTCTCAATCAGGTATTTTAAAATAATTTTGATGGTTTGATAAAAGCTTATAATGCTAGTGTAGGATTTTTTATTAGAGATTGGTCAAGGGTGATTGTTAGCAGGATCAATTCCAATTCAAGAACCTGCAATTCGAATTGTAGAATTGGTAGTGGCTTGATAGGTTTTGAACAAAGCCATCTAAGATTTCTTTACTTCAGGCTACATCATAGGGGGTGATTCAAGCTACATCATGGAGGGTGATTCAGGTAAATTATTGGAGGCGTCTTTGTGCACCACCTTCGGTGCACGAGGCATGCACCGGGCGTGGCCTTTGACTGTGCACGCGTGTGGGCACACGTGCCATGGCCCATTGGGCTGCGGCATGCTCCGCACGTACGCCCGCACGGGCGTGCGGCCAATGAGCGCGTCCAATGCTTGCCTTTGTGCACCGAAGATGGTGCACAAAGACTTTTTCAAAGTTATTAGCTGGTCACTCGATGAATCCACATGTATCCATTCCTTATTACAAAGTCTAAAGGTTGTTATATCGTTCCAAAGAATAGAATTTGGCAACATGTATATAAGGAAGGTGACCAAGTTATATCATTCCCAAAGAATATAATTTGTCAATATTTATCTAAAGAAGATGACCAAATCACTGAATTTTTAGTAGGTATGGCCCATAGCCTTTATAAGTTGAAGATATGGTCTGATCAATTTCCACCTCAGTTTAAAATTGTAGTCGAAGCCTATGCTCATGGAACACTTCATGAGATTGTAATGAAATCCTTCTTAAAAAAAAAGTTTATTTGATAAAATGGTGGGTCAACTTAGATTATGTGATAGTGCAATAAATTTTAAAGAGATAAGAAAAAAATATTAATGTTTTAATATTTCATTGGAGAGAAAAAGAAATTAAATAAATATTATATACTTGTTGAATTCATGGTAATATCAACTAGCATATAGCATGTATGTGGTGGACAGATGCTTTTTTTTTTCTTCATTTTCATAACTTCTATAGCAAATTATAATAAATAGAAAGTTCTAAAAACTAATTTTCTATTGTTTATTAAACACTAATAATCACCAAGGATGTTAACACCAATATCATTCATATCTATCTTTATTTTTTAATTATTATAATAAATATAAAGTTTTAAAAATTGAATTTTTAGATAGTCAAATATATATTGATATTATTAATATATATTGTATTAATATTAGAACGATGGACGAAGAATTCTATATAAAATAAATTTTTATTTTAAAAATATATATTAAAATAAAAATTTTACTAAAAAGAAATTTACATAAATTTTAAAATAAATAAAAATAAAAATAGAAGGTTTATTTTTTTTTCATAGTAGAATAGAATTTAATTTTTTTGGCCTCCTAATTATTCTTTCTCATTCATAAGCCGAATTCTTTCCAATATATGTCCTTATCATGAAGGATATTTCATTTATTCTCCATCCAAATGAGATTTTGACGGTCGATCAATTGCAAAGATGATGACGATTTTTCTCTAGTTGAAGGTGAGACCACTTCTCGCATATGCCACGGGTGTGATTGACGGTCACGCGGATAGCTTCTTTATCCGGCCAGCCTGGTAAGCTAAGACTTGCCAGCATTCTTGTTCGTCCCCGACTATAAATTTCAAGAGCATGTGTCCGACAGGGGATGGAGGTGATAAAAATGGGACTAAAGATTTTTAAAGTAGCTAGGGGCTTCTTCAATGATGATTAAAAGTTGAGAAGGAAAATAAAATTATAAGGATAAATTTGGGAGAAGGCAAAAATGAAAGGACAAACTTGCTCTCGGTATTATCTAGAATGATGTCATTTACAAAGGTTTAAATAGAGATGAAAGGAAACATCATGCAGCAAGAAATTAGAGGCACGTTACCCACTATCTAATAACGTGCGAAACTAACTAGCCCACGTACAGATAAATTGAAGAAATAAAACCCACGAACAGATAAAACCCATGTACAGATAAATTAAAAATAAAACATGGGACACGTAGAGTGACTTGGTCTTTTAACAACTACAAAGTAGAAGAACGTGGGACTCTGCGTTATCCAACTACAAAGTAGGAGAAATGGGACACCTCAATTCTGCATTATCTCAACACTATGGAACACCTCAATTCTGCATTATTTCAACACTCCCCCTTAATGCAGATACTCCCAATTTTTCTCTTAAATATAAAAAGCTTTCCAATGGCAATGCTTTTATGAAGATATATGCTAATTGTTCTTTGGTGTTGCAAGATTCTAGTTCAATACTTCCATTAGTCACTAGTCAATGAACAAAATGATGGCGAAGTTCAATATGCTTTGTAGGCTAATGAAATACTAGATTCTTTGTCATTGCAATTATTGATTGATTATTACAGTAGATAGTAGTTGGGCTCTTTTATGATAGTTTTAAATCCTTCAATACTCTTCGCAACCAAATAGCATGACAAGCTGTAGCAGTAACGGCTACGTACTCAGCTTCAGATGATGATAGTGCTATAGTACTTTATTTTTTGAACTCCAAGATTTTGCTCCAGATCCAAGGGTCAAGATGTAACCAGAAGTGCTTTTTCGATTATCAACTGAACCTGCCCAATCACTATCAGAAAAACCACACAAAGTTAATTTGTTAGCATTAGTGTATGAAATACCATAGGCAATAGTTCCTTTTAAGTATCTCAACACTCTTTTCGTTGCCACAAGATGGATTTTTCTTGGACTTTGCATGAACCTTGATAGCAAACTTGTTTCATACATAATGTCTGGACGAGTATTTGTGAGATATAGCAAACTTTCAATTAAACTCTTGTACATATGTACATCAATATGTTCTTCTCCATCATTTTGGATAAATTTCTCACCAGTGTTCATTGGAGTCTTCATTGGCTTACAATCAGACATTGCAAATTTCTGAAGAAGATCTTTTACATACTTCTCTTAGGAGACAAAAATTTCATCATCAAATTGTTTCACTTCCAAACCAAGAAACTAATTCATCAAGCCAAGATCTGACATCTCAAAGTTTCTAGTTATACTATTTTTAAATACTGCAATCAGTTCATCACTACTGCCGGTATATATCAAGTCATCAACATATAAACAAACCATAAGAATATTTGTACCTTTTGACTTGACATATAAGATGGGCTCGCTTTTGCTCATTTGAAAGCCATTCTATACAAAGTGCTGATCAATCCTTTCATACCATGCTCTAGTGATGGGGGACGGAAAGAAAAAAATGGTGGAATGAGGGGATGATGATTGTTCTAAGTGATTAACCACCTTTAATGAGCATTTGAACCCAAGCTATGGTTGAATTCATGCATAGAAGGGATGAAGAACATCAAGCCGAAAGTAGAAATCTAAACACCCTTGGGCAAGCTTCTTTCAAAGAAATAAAAATAAAACAGGATCTAAAGATATGAAAACCTTCAAACTAGGTCAAGCCACCTTTAAAGACCTCAGATCCAAAGGATCAAGAGGTTTTCTTTCCAACAATGAAGTAAGAGCTTGGAGTAGAAGGGATGCACTCAACACTCAAAGAACTGAGGGTTGGCTGACAAGATCTACACTCCTTACTTAAGAACACTGAGGGTTGGCTGATAAGATCTACACTCCTTACTTAAGAACTCACCTTGGCACTTGATCTTGACGTGGAACCATCATCCTCAACTCCAAAATTCTCAAGAGAACATGCAAGTGATCAGAAGTAAGGCCGTGGAGGCAAAGGAATTGAAGGAAATAAAAAAATTCAAACAAGGAAAGGAAGGGTTTAAAAAAAATTGCTGAAACTTGGGTAGCACTTGTCCTTCTTCCTAAAACCCTTATGGAACCTTGGCAGAATGGATTAGAGTAGCAAATTGGGCCTCTCACCCTCTCCCTCAAGGAGTGACCTAGCTCTAAGACTAGAAAAATAAAAGCCTAAACTGAAACCAAGGGCATCTCACCCTCTCCATACTCAAAGAGAAACAAGCACTTTGCAAAAAACCCAAATAAACTTGATTTTATTTCTCAAACTTCCTTTTTTTTCACAAGAGGGGAAGCTTGGCCCTATTTATAGGCCAAAAGACTTCTAAAAATTTCAGCCAAAAGAGATCATAACTAATTACAAAAGAGCATAACTAATCCAATGATTAATTATGATATAGCTAACTAATTACAATCCCTAACAAATTTAGTTGCACAAGCTTCCATGTGGCACCTCCTTGTTTGCCATGTGTCATCACCAGATACCTCCATGTGTCTTCCAGGATTGACTTCCAAGTAAACAAAGAGAAGACTTGATGGCTTGACAACAATATTGGCTTAAGGGCAGGAAGTGTCGACACTTTGAAACTTGGCAGGCATCGATACTTTGGTATGAGTCGACACTTCAAATTTTGAAGCATGAGTTGCCATTTGAAAAATTGGAACTCTTCTTTCATGAATTGGCTCAAGTAAGTGGAACCCATGGAAAGTAGACTAACTACAAAACTAAAGAGTGTCAGTCCGCAACCTTTTCTTCTTGCTGATGTTCCCATCAATCCTCCTCAGATGAAAAAAACTCGGTCCTGACGAGTATGGATCATTTTGGCTTTGGTAATATTCAAGCAGATCTGGATTGATCATTTGCAGTTCTTCTTGAGTGATCCATGAATCTTCAAAATCAGATCTACCTTGCCAATGAACCAAGTAGCGTTGATAGTCTTTATTTCAGGTAGTAAAATCTTGTCATCTAATATCTGCTTAATTCTTTCTCGCTTTGTGGCTGGTGGACACTCTAGGATTGGTTCACTCTCAAAGGATGGATCAGGTCCTAAAAACTCACTGGAGTCACTGTTGGTTCCTTGTATTCTACCAGATCTAAAATATTAAAGGTGGAATTAATACCAAAGTCAGAAGGTAGGTCTAGTACATAAGCATTAAATCCATTCTTTTTATTATTTTGAAAGGACTTGCACCATGGGCATGTAGTTTCTTCATAATTTCCCTTTGGAAACTGTTTAGGTCTGAGCCTTATCATGACAAAGTCTCCTACATGAAATTCTTTGGCTCTTCTATGGGAATCAACCATATGCTTGTAACTCTCATTGCTCATATGGATTTTCTTGCTAATTTCTTTGTGTAAATCCCTAATGTGTTGTGCATATGACTCAGCAAACTTTGATGTTCATACATGCATGGGCAATAGAATGAGGTCGATTGGCTTTCTTGGTTTGTACCCATGAATAATCTTAAAAAAACTTTTTCAGTGATTTGTTAACTGAGCTATTATAGGCAAACTCTATACGTGATAGTAAAAGGTCCCAATTTTCAGTATGTTTTTCCACTAGACATCTCAACATATTCCCAAGACTTCTATTTACAACTTATGTTTGTCTATCAGTTTGGGGGTGATAAGTGGTGAAAAAGTTTAACTTGGTTTATAATGGTGCCATAGGGTTTTCCAAAAGTAACTGGTGAATTTAACATCCCTATCAGACACGATGGATTTAGGTAACCCGTGTAACCTAACCACTTTATCCAGAAATAATTTGGCCACTTTTGATGCATCGAAGGTCTGGGAACAAGGCAGAAAATGTGCCATTTTAGAAAATCTATCGACTACCATAAAGATGGAATCGTGTCTCTTTAAGGTCTTTGGTAGTCCCAACACAAAGTCCATACTGATGTCTTGCCAAGGTCGATCAGGGATGGGTAAAGGGGTGTATAGTCCAGTGTTTTATTTTTGCATTTTAGCAACAGCACATATCCTACACTGGGCTATAACTTGGGCAATATTTCGTTTCAAGCTGGGCCAAAAAAATTGTTCCTCAAAGCTAGAATAGTTTTATTCCTCCGAAATGGCCCGCTAAACCTCCAGCATGGATCTCCCAAATCAAGAATTTTCTAATTAAGGTTCGGGGAATACACAACTTATCTCCTTTAAAAAAGAACCCATCATGAAAAATAAAGTCTTTGTATTCTCTAGATGGCCTTAGACTGACAGATTCAAAAATCTCATTAAAGTCAGGGCAACTTTTATATTCTTCCTTCAACTTATCAAATCCTGTGATTTCAGTACTTACAGACGTCAAGAGTATAGAACGTCGACTTAAAGCATCGACAACCTTATTGTCAGAACCGGCATGTGTTTTAGAATAAAGGTGTAAGCTTGGATGTACTCTATCCATTTTCCGTGCCTAGGGTTTAACTTCTTTTGGGAGTTAAGAAATCGGAGGGCTTCGTGATCGAAAAATAGAACAAACTCCTATGGTAACAAGTAATGTCTCCAATATTTTAAAGCCTGAACTATCGCATATAACTCCTTGTCATAGGTAAAATATCTCAACTTTGCTCCATTCAGTTTCTCGCTAAAAAAAGCTACCGTGGTTCTCTTGACTTAAAACTCCACCAATTCCACTCCCGGAGGCATCACAAGCAACCTCAAAAACTTTAGAGAAGTCAGGTAACCTTAAGATTGGTGCTTGTGTCATTCTTCTTTTAATCTCAAGGAAGGCTTTATTGGCTTTTTTTTCCATTCAAAATTTTTTTTCTTAAGACAATCCGTGATTGGAGCAACAATGGTGCAAAACCCTCGGATGAATCTCCTATAGAAGGTGGCAAGACCATGGAAGCTACGGATGTTATGTACATTCTTGGGTTCGGGCCACTCACTATGGACTTAATTTTCTTGGGTCAGCAGAAACACCATCAGTAGTAACAATGAACCCTAGAAAGGTCACTATATTAGTCATGAATTCGCACTTCTTCAGATTGGCTTATAGATTTTCCTTTCTAAGGATGTAACAGACTTGTCTAAGGTGATCTAAATGGTCTTCCCTAGTCTTACTATAGATGAGTATGTCATCAAAATATACCACAACAAATTTTTTCATAAAAGGTCTCAAAACTTGAGTCATGATTCTCATAAATGTACTAGGGGCATTTGATAGACCAAAGGGCATAACCAACCATTCATAAAGACAATCCTTAGTTTTGAATGCAGTTTTCCACTCATCTTTAGGTTTGATCCTAACCTGGTGATAACCACTCTTAAGATCAATCTTAAAAAAATAGTGGCTTTGGTCATCATATCAAGCATATCATCAAGGCGAGCGATAGAAAATCGATACTTGACCATGATTTTATTGATGGCATGACTATCGATGCACATTCTCCAAGTGCCATCCTTCTTAGGGATCAGTAGGGCTGGTACTGCATAAGGACTTAAACTCTCCCTAATAAATTTTTATGGAGGAGATCTCCAACTTGTCTTTGTAGCTCAGCATGCTCAGTAGGATTCATCCTATAGTGAGGTAGGTTAGGCAAGGTGGCTCCTGGGACTAGATCAATTGTATGCTGAATATCCCTAAGTGGGGGCAGGTGATCGGATAGATCTTCTGGGAATACATCCTTAAAGTCTTCTAAGATCTTTGTGACTTCTTGAGGTGGTTCCTTAGGATCTTCTTCCCGACTTCTCTAAGTGCCAAAATCTACATAGGTGATCCTTTATTGATTTTTTCTCCATTTCTTTGACACTGATCAAATTCAGATCTTGTTTCTTCTTTTTCAAATCACTAGACCCTTTCTTGATATTGTCTTAGGTGGGGTCGAGTTAATGACAAGCTTTTTTCAAGATGGTTGAAAGTATAAGAATTGGATTGACCATATAAAGTTGCATCGTGTCATACAGCCAAGGTCTACCCAAAATGATGCTACTTACCCCATGGGTAGTACATCACCAGACTTGTTTATGATAGGATTGGATTTGAATGGGAACTTAACATCTGGATTTAATGGGAATGGATGTTGAATCTATCTAAGAAACTTTGTATGGATTGGGATGGGAACAGGGGTCAAGCCTAAATTCTTAATGGCTTTAGTGGAAATAGCATTCACACAACTCCCATTGTCTATAATGATTTTATAAACCTTCTCCCCTATCTTGACAAATGTTTGAGTATATTAGTTCTTCTCCAATCCTCTTTTCCTTTGTTTGGGTCAAAATTTAACAACCCCAAAGTCTCATCATAATCAACCTCTCTTCCTCATCATCATACATTGATCAGATTGGATTCAGCCTCATATACCTCTTTTCAAACTCTTTAGTGTCTTTAGGGTCCTCTTCAGCTAGTTCTCCTATGTGTAGAGAACGGGCAGGCATTGGTTGGCATAGTATCCCTTCTTGTTACATAAAATTGATATTCGGGTGCTACTCTTTTGAACTACAGGGACCTTACCTTGTCACTCATTTGACCGGATGGATAGTAGGAGTGGGGTGATGTGGTCATTGGTTGAACCCTGGTTTCTGAGTAGGGGTGCTAACCTTACTTAGTTCGGATCATCCCCTTTGAAACCTTTCACAATCTTGCTATCTGATAGGCTTGGTCTAGATTAGTGATTTTTCTTTAAAATAATTTTCTTTGAATTTCTTTACGCAAACCGGCTCTAAACCTAGACAATGTTACCGCTTCTAATTCATCAATGTTACACCTCATCGCAAACTCATCAAACTTGGCAATATATTCAGACACAGTCTTATTGCCTTGGTATAATCTTTGCCACTGATCTAATAGTCTTTGGTGATAGGACATAGGAAGATACTTTTCCCTAAGCTTGACTTTCATGGCTCTCCAAGTGGTTATGGGCATGTCTCCTCTTTGCCTAAGCATCGCTCGATATTCTTCCAGTATAACCTAGCCTGCGGACTAACCTCAGTTTGGCAAACTTATACTTTCTCTCCTCGGTCATCTCGTACCATTCAAAATATTGATCCATTTCTCCCTCCCAATCAATATAAGCCTTAGGGTCTAGGCTTCCATCAAAGATAGGAGCCTCTAATCGAATGTTCCTCAAGGCTCTTTCATCTTGATCTAAGTAATCCTGGTGAGGTCGCCTAGGGATATGATCAGCAGTGAAGTCAGGCCGATGGACTCGACGGGCTTCTTCCATGAAATCAGGGTCAAGTCTCCTTGGATTGTACTCAGGGTGTGCTCATGATATTGACTCTTGGACCTGATGGATTGTCCTAGATGACTCAGGTTCGATGAGGATCCTTTGGGGCTCTTCAAGGGTCCAACTCTATCTTTTACTTGATTTAATTCTTTGTTGATTTGCCCTAATTGCTAATTATAGTGTCAAACTTTTCAGTCAGGGTCCTCATAAAGAGTTCAAGATTAGGATCCATGGGTAAACCAAGCTGAGATAGAGCTTTTGACCTATAAGACAAGTAGTACAAACCTAACTTCTAGGGCTCCTAGACCTAGAAGTTCAAAATACAGGAATTGACTAGGTACTAGTTAAGATGCAATTACCCTTTCCACTGGCCAGGTAAGAGGTGGGAATGCGGAGGTCCTCCTTGCTTTCGCAAGGACCAATTAAAGAACCGCAAGTCCGCTTAAGGCATTTTCATTAGACCTCTAGTCTTAGACACCAATTTCTAGGAATAAGTACAAACTCAAATAGCACTTTGCCTCCTCTTACACTTGAACCCGACTTGTAGGTGTCCCTAGTTTAGGTGTATACTTGATTTTTAATTAAGGCTTAGGTCAATGCATAATGAGGATGGTTGTTGTGGGCTAAGGAAAGGTTATTAACTCCTTCCCTTATGTTATATTGAATGCCCTTAAGATGGTTTATATATATATGGATGCACATAATTTCAACAATTAACTAGCACAATCAACTAGACTTAGCACAAATATGAAATTTAACCTAATTTTAAAATTCAGCAAATGCCAATTTAAATTACAAATTCAAATCTTAAAGTCTAGATTCTAGAAGCCAATTTTTTTTAAAATTTAAAATTTAAAATTAAAATTAAAATTTTTCTTGAAGGTAAAAGTGGTTAAATAAAAATTTCAGCCTCTAACTAACCTCAACTAACCCGGTTTTAAAATTTTGAAATTTAAAGTTTAAAATTTCCAAAAATTTGAAAATAAAAATTGAATTAGTTAGATCTCAGAGTGAAAATCCGAGATTTTAAATTTGAATTCAAAAAAATTTAGTTGAGGAAGTTGTTATGAAAGTAGTTGTTAGAAGATTCCAGCAGCTTAAAAACTCTTCACTACCTATTTCAAAACTCAAATTTCAAATTTAAAAACCATCTAAAATTTAAATTTAAGTAGAAAACAACAGAATTCAAAGTCTAATTTAGATCTAAATTAGAAAATATTTTTTAATTTTTTAAAATCAAATTTAATGGAGGGAACTGAAACAGTCTTCCAGAAAACAACATAAGAACTCAATTTTTAACTCCAAAATTCTAGAATTTTTTTTTTTAATTTTAGATTTCAGAACCTAAAGTCCTAAAGTACAGTAAACAAAAATTTTTTCCTTAAAAAAATATAAAAAATTTATGGACATCTCGGACTAAACTAGAACAGGAATTCCAGCAATTACAAGCTTAACCTAGAAACTAAGCTCTGATACCAAAGCTGACGGGGACAGAAAAAAAAAAATGATGGAATGAGGGGATGATGATGTGTTCTAAGTGATTAACCATCTTTAATGAGCATTTGAACCCAAGCTATGGCTGAATTCATGCATGGAAGGGATGAAGAACATCAAGCCGGAAGTAGAAATCTAAACACCCTTAGCAAGCTTCTTTCAAAGAAATAAAAAAAAGATCTAAAGGTATGGAAACCTTCAAACTAGGTCAAGCCACCTTTAAAGACCTCAATCCAAAGGATCAAGAGGTTTTTCTTTCCAACAATGAAGTAAGAGCTTGGAGTGGAAGGGATGCACTCAATACTCAAAGAACTAAGGGTTGGTTGACAAGATCTACACTCCTTACTTAAGAACTCACCTTGGCACTTGATCCTTGACGTGGAACCATCATCTCAACTCTAAAATCCTTAAGAGAACCTGCAAGTGATCAGAAGTAAGGCCGTGGAGGCAAAGGAATTGAAGGAAATAAAAAAATTTCAAACAAGGAAAAGAAGGTTTGAAAAAATTACTGAAACTTGGGTAGCACTATCCTTCTTCCTGAAACTTATGGAACCTTGGCAGAATGGATTAGAGTAGCAAATTGGGCCTCTTACCCTCTCCCTCAAGGAGTGACCTAGCTCTAAGACTAGGGAACAAGAGCCTAAACCGAAACCAAGGGCATCTCACACTCTCCATACTCAAAGAGAAACAAGGCACTTTGCAAAAAACCAAATAAACTTGATTTTATTTCTCAAACTTCCTTTTTTTACAAGAGGGAAGCTTGGCCTATTTATAGGCCAAAAGACTTCCAGAAATTTCAGCCAAAAGAGAACTAATACAAAAGAGCATAACTAATCAAGGATTAATTATGATATAGCTAACTAATTACAATCCCTAACAAATTCAGTTGCACAAGCTTCCATATGGCACCTCCTTATTTGCCATGTGTCATCACTAGATACCTCCATGTGTCTCCAAGATTTGACTTCCAAGTAACAAAGAGAAGACTTGATGGCTTGACAGCAGTGTCGGCTCAAGGGTAGGAAGTGTCGACACTTTGAAACTTGGCAGGCATTGATACTTTGGTATGAGTCGACATTTAAAATTTTGAAGCATGAGTTCCACTTAAAAAATTAGAACTCTTCTTTCATGAATTGGCTCAAGTAAGTGGAATCTGAAAAGTGGACTAACTACAAAACCAAAGAGTGTCAGTCTACAACCTTTTTTTTGATATCCCATCATCTAGGCGCCTGCTTAAGTCATAAAATGCCTTTCATAATCGATACACCTTCTTTTCTTCATTAACAACTTCAAGCCCTGTGGTTGCTACACATATACTTCTTCATCCAAAAAACGATTCAAAAGGCTGATTTGACATCAAGTTGGAAAAATATTCCATTGATAATGAGCAGCTATAGGTAAAACTGTTCTAATTGTATCAATCTAGCTACCGGAGCATAAGTTTCTACAAATCATACCATCTCGTTGCATATAGCCTTTGCAACAATTCTTGCTTTAAATTTTTAAATTGATCCATCTGCTTTGTATTTGATTTTGTATATCCATTTTAAACCAATAGCTTCATGTTAGGTGGTAGATCCATAAGCTCCCAAGTACCATTTTTTATTAATGCTAAAAGAATGAATTCTTTTGAGAGAAATTCTCCACCCTTATCGGTTCGCAATACCTTTAATGCACACTATCCTTTTCAACAAAGCATTTAACCTTTTGAATATAGAAAAGTTATCTGAATT
>UESW01001300.1:181644-198666 GCA_900491605.1 Calamus simplicifolius
AGGATTATTATGGAAAGTTAGTAGAGGTGGTTGAAGTTGAATATCCCGGTTGGCCTTTAAAACGAACCGTATTGTTTCGTTGTGATTGGTTCGATCCGATAATTCCTGTGGGCAAAAGGGTTCATAACGACTATAATTTGGTTGAAGTGAACCATCGACGAAGATTACAGAAATATGACCCATTCATCCTTGCATCCCAAGCTCAGCAAGTCTTTTACTGCGGATATCCAAGTTTGCGCAACGACAAGCGAGATTGGTGGGCCGTTTCTAAAATCGTCCCACGTTCAACAATCGTATTAGAGGAGAGTTCATCAAGTCAATCCGCCGAGTGCCCTGCATTTCAAGAGGATGAGATGGAACTGCATGCAATTGAGGACGACACAAGAGCTCCTGAAACATCACTTATCGATCCAAGTGGTGATGTCCAAGAAATTGCGGATGCAAATGTTCGGTTTCCTTCCGATAATGAAACTGATTCGCAATCCGATACGGCATCGGATGTTGAACCAACATTTCACGAAACAAATGACAACGATTAAACATAAAGGTTTTTTAAAATTTAACTTTTTTTTATAAGTGTTAAATTCGTACATAGTCAATCATTAATCGTAATTTAATTGTGTGAATCCTTAGTATTTTCAGTATGAGGGGCAGAGGTAGATCTACCGACGATAGATTGGGTGAGCAGAGACGTAGTTTGGATCCTTCGACATCAGATCACATGAGCGTCGGCGATGGAGAGTTTGGATCTCCAGCAGAGGCGCAGCCTTCGACCTCTGCACCAGTATTACCATCTACCCGATCGGCACAGACCTCCGAGAGTTCTTCCGCCTTCGGCCGCACTTTACTTCGACTTGATGCTCAGGGGATGTAAGTATATATAATTACAAATATTTGTTAATGTTTTTAAGTCATTAACTTATAAACTTGCATTTTTTTAACAGATTCATTGAGCAGCATCATGTCTCCAGCCACATCAGCGCCGTTTTTCAGAGGCGTGCAGATCCCAGTGGCTACGATTGGCGCCACGTATCGCCGGCCACGAGGGAGTTTTATTTTTCCGAGTTTCAGGTAAACTTATTAAATACAATTTAGCAGTGATATATAATTCTTTAAAGTTAATAAATTCAGAAACTAACTGTTTATTTTAATGCAGAAAAATTTACGTGGGATCCTGCCACCCATGATGCCATTAGGGCAGCATGGGAGGCTCTGACGCGACGCCGATACTCCGACATGCTTCATCGTTGGAGGTCGTCGGGTCAGCGTCCTGCGCACGTGCCAGAGGGTATTTGGCACGAGTGGCAGCAGGCCTGGGAGTCCGATGGCTGGCGCAGGAGGTCCGCATCAGCCAGCACGAACCGCCGATCTGAGAAGGGCGGTCGTGGCACGGGTCTCTCCTGTCATACATCGGGCTCCATTTCGATTCAGGAGCACAGACGGCGTATGGTAAGAAAACATATATTTTTATTACTATTTTAGTTCTTTACAAATATTTTTATTAATATTATTTTTTTATTATTATAGACTGAGCAGGAGGGCGGAGATCCTGGTGAGTTTCGTCTATTTAGGGCGACACACACCAGGAGGGACGGCTCCTGGGTCGATACGCGATCACGGGAGGTTGCGGTAAGAAATTAGATTTATGTAGTATCTGTTTAATTTTTAAAATTTTATTTCTAGAAATTTATTAACTCATTTATTATTGATTTCATAATTTCAAGGCACGAGTCGACGAGCTTCGATCCCAGGCATCACAGGTCGACTCTACTGATGGGGAGACGCCCGTCGAACTCTCAGCAGATGAGAGTCGACGTGTGTTTTTGGAGGCTGTTGGTGCCCAGCCACGAGACCGCAGGGTCTATGTATGGGCACTAGAGCTTCTACATTTTTTCCCCATCAGGCCTCCAGCTCGCGAGTTCCTGTTGATCTTCCTCCCGAGCGTTTAGAGGAGCTTCGCAGATCTATTGCAGAGGAGCTTCGCCAGGATTACGAGCAGGATTTTGAGGATCGTATGCGAAGCCGGGATCAGGAGGTTGCTGACATGCATCGTATGCGAGGCCGGATCAGGAGGTTGCTGACATGCGAGATGAGATGCACTATTTGCGGGATATGGTTAGACGCTTGTCGCAGAGTCTTCAGCCTCCACAGCCTCCACAGCCTTCACGTGATCATTCAGATTCTTGATGTATTTTTTTTTTTATGTTGTAAAAACTTTTAAATTTTAATATATAAATTATTTTTTGAAATTTATTATTGTTTGGATTGAGTGAAAAATGTTTGTATCAATATTTAGATTTAACGAAATTTTATTAATCGTTTTAATTTTTAATCATTTAAATATTTTTTAAAAAAAAATTTTCGACGCTCTGCGACGCATAAAAATGCGTCGCAATAATAAAAATTAAATTTATAAAAAAAATTAATTATTAAATATTGCGACGCAATTTATTGCGTCGCAATATTTAAAATTAATTTTTAAAAATTTATTAATAAATATTGCGACGCACCTAATTGCGTCGCAATATTTAAAATTAATTTTTAAAACAAAAACATATTATTAAATATTGCGACGCTTTATTGCGTCGCAATATTTAATAAAAATTTTTCTGTTTTAAAAATTAATTTTAAATATTGCGACGCAATTTGGTGCGTCGCAATATTTATTAATAAATTTTAATTTTTAAAAATTAATTATTAAATCTTGCGACGCAATAAATGCGTCGCAATATTTAATAATTAATTTTTTTATAAATTTAATTTTATTATTGCGACGCATTTTTATGCGTCGCAGAGCGTCGCAATTGCGTCGCAATATTGCGACGCAATTGCGACAAAAGAGTATTGCGACGGGGAGTTGAGCGACGCCATAATTGCGTCGCTATTGCGTCGCTAAACACGGTATAGCGACGCAATAGCGACGCATTTTGGCGTCGCAATATTTAAATTCTTGTAGTGTGTGTCATTCTTCTTTTAATCTCAAGGAAGGCTTTATTGGCTTTTTTTGTCCATTCAAATTTTTTTTTCTTAAGACAATCCGTGATTAGAGCAACAATGGTGCTAAACCCTCGATGAATCTCCTATAGAAGGTGGCAAGACCATGGAAGCTACGGATGTCATGTACATTCTTGGGTTCGAGCCACTCGACTATGGACTTAATTTTCTCGGGTCAGCAGAAACACCATCAGTAGTAACAATGAACCCTAGAAAGGTCACTATATTAGTCATGAATTCGCACTTCTTCAGATTGGCTTATAGATTTTCCTTTCTAAGGATGTAACAGACTTGTCTAAGGTGATCTAAATAGTCTTCCCTAGTTTTAGATGAGTATGTCATCAAAATATACCACAACAAATTTTTTCATAAAAGGTCTCAAAACTTGAGTCATGATTCTCATAAATGTACTAGGGGCATTTGATAGACCAAAGGGCATAACCAACCATTCATAAAGACCATCCTTAGTTTTGAATGCAGTTTTTCACTCATCTTCAGGTTTGATCCTAACCTGGTGATAACCACTCTTAAGATCAATCTTAAAAAAATAATGGCTCTGGTCATCATATCAAGCATATCATCAAGGCGAGCGATAGAAAATCGATACTTGACCATGATTTTATTGATGGCATGACTATCGATGCACATCTCCAAGTGCCATCCTTCTTAAGGATCAGTAGGGTAGGTACTACATAAGGACTTAAACTCTTCCTAATAAATTCTTTATGGAGGAGATCTCCAACTTGTCTTTGTAGCTCAGCATGCTCAGTAGGATTCATCCTATAGTGATGTAGGTTAGACAAGGTGGCTCCTGGGACTAGATCAATTGTATGCTGAATATCCCTAAGTGGGGGCAGGTGATCGGATAGGTCTTCTGGGAATACATCCTTAAAGTATTCTAAGATCTTTGTGACTTCTGAGGTGGTTCCTTAGGATCTTCTTCCCGACTTTCTCTAAGTGCCAAAATCTACATAGGTGATCCTTTGATTTCTTCTCTCCATTTCTTTGACACTGATCAAATTCAGATCTTGTTTCTTCTTTTTCAAATCACTAGACCCTTTCTTGATATTATCTTTAGGTAGGGTCGAGTTAATGATAAGCTTTTTTTCAAGATGGTTGAAAGTATAAGAATTGGATTGACCATATAAAGTTGCATCGTGTCATACAGCCAAGGTTTACCCAAAATGATGCTACTTACCCTCATGGGTAGTACATCACACCATACTTGTTATGATAGGATTGGATTTGAATGGGAACTTGACATCTGGATTTAATGGGAATGGATGTTGAATCTATCTAAGAAACTTTGTATGGATTGGGATGGGGAACAGGGGTCAAGCCTAAATTCTTAATGGCTTTAGTGGAAATAGCATTCACACAACTCCCATTGTCTATAATGATTTTATAAACCTTCTCCCCTATCTTAACAAATGTTTGAAGTATATTAGTTCTTCTCCAATCCTTCTTTTCCTTTGTTTGGGTCAAAATTTTAACAACTCCCAAAGTCTTATCATAATCAACCTATTCTTCCTCATCATCATACTCATTAATCAAATTGGATTCAGCCTCATATACCTCTTATTCAAACTCTTTAGTGTCTTCAGGGTCCTCTTCAGCTAGTTCTCCTATGTGTAGAGAACGAGCAGAGCATTGATTGGTATAGTATCCCTTCTTGTTACATCTAAAATATTGGACATTCGGGATGCTACTCTTTTGAACTACAGGGACCTTACCTTTGTCACTCGTTTGACTGGATAGGATAGTAGGAGTGGGGCGATGTGGTCACATCTGGTTGAACCCTGGTTTCTGAGTAGGGGTGCTAACCTTACTTAGTTCGGATCATCCCCTTTGAAACCTTTCACAATCTTTAGCTATCTGATAGGCTTGGTTTAGATCAGTGATTTCTCTTTAAAATATTTTTCTTTGAATTTTTTCACGCAAACCGGCTCTAAACCTAGACAATGTTACAGCTTCTAATTCATCAATGTTACACCTCATCGCAAACTCATCAAACTTGGCAATATATTCAGACACAGTCTTATTGCCTTGGTATAATCTTTGCCACTGATCTAATAGTCTTTGGTGATAGGACATAGGAAGATACTTTTCCCTAAGCTTGACTTTCATGGCTCTCCAAGTGGTTATGGGCATGTCTCCTCTTTGCCTAAGCATTCGTCCGATATTCTTTCAGTATAACCTAGCATGACGGACTAACCTCAGTTTGGCAAACTTATTCTTTCTCTCCTCGGTCATCTCGTACCATTCAAAATATTGATCCATTTCTCCCTCCCAATCAATATAAGCCATAGGGTCTAGGCTTCCATCAAAGATAGGAGCCTCTAATCGAATGTTCCTCAAGGCTCTTTCATCTTGATCTAAGTAATCCTGGTGAGGTCGCCTAGGGATATGATCAGCAGTGAAGTCAGACTGATGGACTCGACGGGCTTCTTCCATGAAATCAGGGTCAAGTCTCCTTGGATTGTACTCAGGGGTGTGCTCATGATATTAGACTCTTGGACCTTGATGGATTGTCCTAGATGACTCAGGTTCGATGAGGATCCTTTGGGGCTCTTCAAGGGTTCCAACTCTATCTTTTACTTGATTTAATTCTTTGTTGATTTGCCCTAATTGCATAATTATAGTGTCAAACTTTTCAATCATGGTCCTCATAAAGAGTTCAAGATTAGGATCCATGGGTAAACCAAGCTGAGCGTGGGGCTCTTGGTATAGAGCTTTTGACTTATAAGACAAGTAGTACAAACCTAACTTCTAGGGCTCCTAGACCTAGAAGTTCAAAATACAGGAATTGACTAGGTACTAGTTAAGAATGCAATTACCCTTTCCACTGGCCAGGTAAGAGGTGGGAATGCGGAAGGTCCTCCTTGCTTTCACAAGAACCTAATTAAAGAACCGCAAGTCCGCTTAAGGCATTTGTCATTAGACCTCTAGTCTTAGACACTAATTTCTAGGAATAAGTACAAACTCAAATAGCACTTTGCCTCCTCTTACACTTGAACCCAACTTGTAGGTGTCCCTAGTTTAGGTGTATACTTGATTTTAATTAAGGCTTAGGTCAATGCATAATGAGGATGGTTGTTGTGGGCTAAGGAAAGGTTATTAACTCCTTCCCTTATGTTATATTGAATGCCCTTAAGATAGTTTATATATATGGATGCACATAATTTCAACAATTAACTAGCACAATCAACTAGACTTAGCACAAATATATGAAATTTAACCTAATTTTAAAATTCAGTAAATGCCAATTTAAATTGCAAAATTCAAATCTTAAAGTCTAGATTCTAGAAGCTAATTTTGTTTAAAAATTTAAAATTTAAAATTTTAAATTAAAATTTTATTCTTGAAGGTAAAAGTGGTTAAATGAAAATTTCAGCCTCTAACTAACCTCTAACTAACCCGGTTTTAAAATTTTGAAATTTAAAGTTTAAAATTTCCAAAAATTTGAAATGAAAATTGAATTAGTTATATCTCAGAGTGAAAATCTGAGATTTTAAAATTTTGAATTCAAAAATTTAAAAATTTAGTTGAGGAAGTTGTTATGAAAGTAGTTGTTAGAAGATTCCAGCAGTTTAATAAACTCTCCACTACCTATTTCAAAACTCGAATTTCAAATTTAAAAATCCATCTAAAATTTAAAATTTAAGTAGAAAACAACAGAATTCGAAGTCTAATTTTTAGATCTCAAATTAGAAAAATATTTTTTAAATTTTTTAAATCAAATTTAATGGAGGGAACTGAAACAGTCTTCTAGAAAACAACATAAGAACTCAAATTTTTAACTCCAAAATTCTAGAATTTTTTTTTTTGAATTTTTAGATTTCAAAACCTAAAGTCCTAAAGTACAGTAAACAAAATTTTTTTCCTTAAAAAAATATAAAAAAATTCATGGACATCTCGGATTGAAACTAGAACAGGAATTCCTGCAATTACAAGCTTAACCTAGAAAATAAGCTCTGATACCAAAGCTGACGGGGGACGGAAAGAAAAAAATGATGGAATGAGGGGATGATGATGTGTTCTAAGTGATTAACCATATTTAATGAGCATTTGAACCCAAGCTATGACTGAATTCATGCATGGAAGGGATGAAGAACATTAAGCCGGAAGTAGAAATCTAAACACCCTTAGGCAAGCTTCTTTCAAAGAAATAAAAACAAAACATGATCTAAAGGTATGGAAACCTTCAAACTAGGTCAAGCCACCTTTAAAGACCTCAATCCAAAGGATCAAGAGGGTTTTTCTTTCCAACAATGAAGTAAGAGCTTGGAGTGGAAGGGATGCACTCAATACTCAAAGAACTAAGGGTTGGTTGATAAGATTTACACTCCTTACTTAAGAACTCACCTTGGCACTTGATCCTTGACATGGAACCATCATTCTCAACTCCAAAATCCTTAAGAGAACCTGCAAGTGATCAGAAGTAAGGCCGTGGAGGCAAAGGAATTGAAGGAAATAAAAAAATTTCAAACAAGGAAAAGAAGGGTTTGAAAAAAATTACTGAAACTTGGGTAGCACTTATCCTTCTTCCTGAAACCTTTATGGAACCTTGGCAGAATGGATTAGAGTAGAAAATTGGGCCTCTTACCCTCTCCCTCAAGGAGTGACCTAGCTCTAAGACTAAGGAAACAAGAGCCTAAACCGAAACCAAGGGCCTCTCACACTCTCCATACTCAAAGAGAAACAAGGCACTTTGCAAAAAACCCAAATAAACTTGATTTTATTTCTCAAACTTCCTTTTTTTCACAAGAGGGGAAGCTTGGCCCTATTTATAGGCCAAAAGACTTCCAGAAATTTCAGCCAAAAGAGATCATAACTAATTACAAAAGAGCATAACTAATTCAAGGATTAATTATGATATAGCTAACTAATTACAATCCCTAACAAATTCAGTTGCATAAGCTTCCATATGGCACCTCCTTATTTTCCATGTGTCATCACTAGATACCTCCATATGTTTTCCAAGATTTGACTTCCAAGTAAACAAAGAGAAGACTTGATGGCTTGACAGCAGTGTCGGCTCAAGGGTAGGAAGTGTCGACACTTTGAAACTTGGCAGGCATTGATACTTTGGTATGAGTCGACATTTAAAATTTTGAAGCATGAGTTTCCACTTAAAAAATTAGAACTCTTCTTTCATGAATTGGCTCAAGTAAGTGGAATCTATGAAAAGTGGACTAACTACAAAACCAAAGAGTGTCAGTCTACAACCTTTTCTTTTTGCTAATATCCCCATCATCTAGGCGCCTGCTTAAGTCCATAAAATGCCTTTTATAATCGATACACCTTCTTTTCTTCATTAACAACTTCATAGCCCTGTGGTTGCTATACATATACTTCTTCATCCAAAAAACCATTCAAAAGGCTGATTTGACATCAAGTTGAAAAATATTACATTGATAATGAGCAGCTATAGGTAAAACTGTTCTAATTGTATCAATCTAGCTACCGGAGCATAAGTTTCTACAAAATCAATACCATCTCGCTGCATATAGCCCTTTGCAACAATTCTTGCTTTAAATTTTTAAATTGATCCATCTGCTTTGTATTTGATTTTGTATATCCATTTTTAACCAATAGCTTCATGGTTAGGT
This sequence comes from Calamus simplicifolius, assembly GCA_900491605.1. NCBI lineage: Eukaryota > Viridiplantae > Streptophyta > Magnoliopsida > Arecales > Arecaceae > Calamus > Calamus simplicifolius. The sequence continues at coordinate 190,251 of UESW01001300.1, forward strand.
GGTAGATCCATGAGCTCCCAAGTGCCATTTTTTATTAATGCTAAAAAGAATGAATTCTTTTGAGAGAAATTCTTCACCCTTATCAGTTCGCAATACCTTTAATGCATGACTACTATCCTTTTCAACAAAGCATTTAAACCTTTTGAATATAGAAAAGTTATCTGAATTTTCTTTAACAAAATGCACCCATGTGATTCTGCTAAAATCATCAACAAAAACAATAAAATACTTGCTATTGTCTAAGCATGGAGATTGCATTGGTCCACATAAATCTGCATGCACCAGTTCAAGTGGTTTTGAGGCCCGCCAAGCCTTTCCTTTTGGAAAAACATCCTTGTGATGCTTTTCAAGTACACAACTCTCACATATATGATAATTCTTCATAATTCTAGGCAATCCATACACCATATTCCTTTTGATAAAAGCTCCAAATTGTGATAACCCAGATGTCCATATCTATGATGCCATAACACATTATCATTTGCTAATGAGACATTCAAGGCATGATCAATACTTAGAGAGAAAAGTTTATTTTTAATCATAGGTATCTCAATAATAAGTCAACTCTTAGTGTTGTCATAAACATGACATCTTAAATCTTTAAAAACAAATGAATAACCTTCAGTCAAAATTGCCCAACACTCAACAAATTAGACTTCAAATCAGGAACATATAAAACATTTTCAATTGATTTTAAGCCATAGAAATCAAGTTTTACAGTACATTTCCCATGAGCTTCTCGAACATTACCATCACCCATTTTTACCTTTGTAGTAACAGATTTGTCCAAATAAAAAAAGATCTCTGCATGACTTGTCATATGATTGCTGCATCCACTATCAATGTACCAAACTTCTTTAGGACATTCTTTTGCAGTAAAGAATGCAAGAAATAAATTTTCATTTGACCCTTTTTCATGTTCTTCTGCAAAATTTGCATATTTTTCTTTCAATCTACAAAATGCTCAATGTGGCCATACTTTTTGCAAAAATGACAAAGAAGAGGCTTAGAGATTTCACCCTTTTCATTACTTTCCTTTATCCGATAAAACCTTTTAATATGACCATATATTTTGCAATAATTACACTAAAAAGGTTTAAAATTTTCACCTTGGCCGTTACCTTCATTGCGATTCTGATAAACTTTACCAAGACGTCCTCCATCTCTTCTGCCTCGAAAAAAACCTCCTCTATTTCTTGGTATACAATGTTGATTAATGCTTTCCTTTGGAGCATTCACCTTAGAATGAAAGGCTTTTTCCACTGTACTTTCATTGGACCATTTTAATCTGTCATCATGTGACTGAAGAGAGCCAAGTAATGCACTAACTGAAAGTTTGGTTAGATCCTTGGATTCTTCTATAGCAGCTACAATATGATCATATTTAACTAACAAACTTTGTAATATTTTTTCAACAACTCTTTGATCAGATAAATCTTCGTCATAAATTCTCATTTGATTAACAATTTCTAAAACTTTGAAAAAAAACTGATCTAAAGAATCATCATCTTTCATGCTCAATGTCTCAAATTTTTGACGAAGAGTTTGAAGTTTGATAGTTAATACCTTAATATTACCTTGATATTCTTCTTACAACAAATCCCAAGCATCTTTAGAGGTTGTAGCTGCTGAAATTTGAGAAAAAATTGCATCACCAATGGCCTATTGAATGAAGAAGAAAGCTTTGACATCCTTTTTTATGTTCTCTGGCTTTAATGCTCCTTCCTCTGGTAGGCCTTTCTCCACCAATTCCCATAAATTTTGTGAGATAAAAAGAGTCTTCATCTTCTTGCTCCAGAAATTGTAGTTTCTCCTTTGAATATTGGGATCACCGGGTTGATGGTATTGCCATTGAATGCCATTGGCTCTGATACCACTTGATAAAAATGGGACTAAAGATTTTTAAAGTAGCTAACGGCTTCTTCAACAATGGTTAAAAAGTCGAGAAGGAAATAAAATTGTTAAGAATAAATTTGGGAGAAGAAAAAAATGAAAAGATAAACTTGCTCTCGGTATTATCTAGAATGACATCATTTACAAAGGTTTAAATAGAGATGAAAGGAAACAACATGCAACAAGAAATTAGAGGCACGTTACCCACTATCAAATAACGTGCGAAACTAACTAGCCCATGTACAGATAAACTAAAAAGATAAAACCTACAAATAGATAAAACCTATGCACAAATAAACTAAAAATAAAACATGGAATATGTAGAGTGACTTGATTTTTCAACAACTACAAAGTAGGAAAATGTGGGACTCTGCGTTATCCAACTACAAAGTAAGAGAACATGAGACACCTCAATTCTGCATTATTTCAACAAGAGGAAGAATGCAGTCACGTCCGGTGAGGGAAGTCTACCAGTCCTACGTCATCGTCGAGTAGATAATTTAGTTGATGATGTGGATTGGGGATTGAAGGACCGAAAATAGGGAACATACCTTATTTTGAAGCAGCGAAAGCAGTGGATCGTTGGTTATCGAGAGTCCCCAGTTCGTCTGCATCCCTAAGCCACAGTTTTGGTGAGGAGGAGGAAGAAGGTACTTCTATCTCCATATCTTCGCCTACTTCTCAGGTTTTCTTATAAACCGGAATAAGGACATAGATACGAAAAGACCCATCTCCTGGGACTCTGGGTGGATGGCTGACACCTCTTATATAAATCGGAGAGCGAAGAGAACGAAAAGATCCATCTCCTGGGACTCTGGCTGACCTGGCATCCAGGCCAACAATCTCTCACTTGTTCACACAAGAATAATATTTTATAACCTCAACTCTCTCAACTTGCAGTGCGGTAGGGTGTATGACCCAATGAAACTCACACACAGTGACACGTAGTAGACATACTGCATTAAGTTAATAAATAACTAATGCAACGAATAGGAATACAATTCAATCCTGTTTGTGTCCCAAATAATCCGATCACACCTAATCAAGCACTCTCAATCACACCTTCGGTCTTCTTATATAAACTGGGATAAGGATCGAGAGCGAATAAGGCAGAAGAATACCAAGAGTTTCAGAGATACGAAGAGACCATCTCTTGGGACTCTATACGTATGGGCGGCTGACCTAGCACCTAAAATGTTCTCCTTTTTTTTCATTGGTCTAAATGTGAATATTTTTGAACTTTTCTTTACTTTTAAGATAGTTTGGAGGCTTAATCTTCACCTAAAATGCTAAAAATTTGTTTTTTGGGGGGTAATACAGGATCTTACGTTTGGGGAAGGGATGGAGAGCTGCTCTTCTGAGCAAAAAGCTGATCCCCGCGTTTGTTTTTCATAGTCTTCCAAGATGAGCACCTTTGTTCTATTGGTTTATTCATCCCAAAGAGAGAGAGAGAGAGAGAGAGAGAGAGAGAGAGAGAGAGAGAGGAGGTAGCTGGATAAAATCTGGCTTTTAGAGAGGAAATGGATTTAGTTAAGTAATCCTTAGAGATGACATGGGCTCGGCTTAGATAGGCATGCGGGAGCTAGAATTAGTTTGGTGCTGAGCGTTGGGTTTGATGTTCTTGGAGTTTGATGCAAAGTATTCTTAAAGTTAAATTTTATAAAATCTTTGTTGTTATAGTATTAGCATACTTGGAGTGAGATATAAGCATCAAAAAAATCAACATCCTCTATCCTGTTGTTAACTTTTTTTTTTTCTATTTTTTTCACTTCTATAAATATTTTTTTTCTATGAATCTTGTTCTCATCGGTAAAATGAAGGAAGCTTACATCCTCCTATTTTTCATTAAAAAAAATATAAATTTAAGGTGATTTAAGAGATAAGCCGGTGAAGCCGTAATAACAGAGGAGGGTGAGGAAGGTAACGAGGGAGATGAAGATGGTGGCGTTGAGGAAACCACCCTTAAGTTTGTAGGAAGGAAGTCAAAAAGGGGACTTGAGATAGACAAGACTGGCCACAGCGATAAGCACCGAAAATATGACAAAGAAAGGAAGGAGACGATAAAGATAGGGATATCACTTTCATGCCCAACGAGTGTACAGTGCTATCCTTCATTCCTATCTGGTCTTCCAACAAGTGCTGATAGTTTATATCAACTCTCTCAAATGAAAATAAAGGATAAATTGGTTCTTTTGATTGGCATCTTAATGACTTCATAGGCAGATAAATGAAATGGTGTTGAATGTATAAAATAAGAATTTTAAGATCTTTAAAAAAAATGTTTTAGGATTAATAAATAAATCAGTCAAAACTTAAAGATGTTCCATCAAATATTTTTTTATTACAATGAAACCAGAATGCATGCAAAGCCTTACAAATAATGTGCTACTAGACCTAGTCCCAATCAGAATCATAAAGTGCTCAGAAAAGTAAGTTCACAGCAAGGCAAGCTAAATAATTTGCAGATTGATTACCTTCTCAAAGAATATGAGGGTAAGAAAACTTCAGGAAAAGAAAAGAAAAGAAGAAGAAAAAAAAAAAAGTAGTCGACCAAAAAAAAAAAGGATGGCTGCTTTTAAAAGTTCCAAATTAAGAGAACTCCCTTCCAAGATGAATGTAGAATCAGGATAAACTCTGATCGCAATGGTAAAACCCCACTCAGCCAAAGGAAGTGGGCAATGGTAAGGAGGAATGGCTCCTGCAATCAGAATTTTGTCTGAGAACCAGTCCCATGCGTATGGATAAACACATCAAAAGTAAACTTCAAGGCATCTGACTTGAGGGAAGGATTGCCAAAAAATAGAAGGTAGATATGAAGAAATATAACGATATCCAGTACAAACTTTTACAAGTGCTATATAAATTTGGATAGATGCTAAATACTACTCCATTTCGTAGCTGTATTACAGCTATCCATGTTGAAATAAAATATAGGATAGCAGCCAAATTTATATAGCATTTTAGGATACAAAACTTGGACATCGAGGATCCATGTGCCCATCTCAAACAGCCTATGAATCAAGACAATTCTGGCTCAAAACAAGCCAATATAATTCCACATAACCTCATCCAAAGTAATTGCATTCAAGCAACCGGGCTAGATTCTAATAATGTTTAAATAAGAAATTACGTCATGGGTACTTGTTTTGTTTGTATCTTCTATTAATATAAAAGTGGATGGAATGCCTGCCTTATCCATTTCTCCCTCAAAAAGAAGAAAGAAAAAAGGTTGGATAAAGTTTGAACTTTGGATTGAGATTATTTATAGGAGTATAAATAGATAGGGTTCATGCCCTCCTCAAACATGAAATATTAATTTCTGTTACATCGAAATCTAATTAAAAACTTGATACTTATATCCAATGTCGAATGCAAAAAGAGTCAAGTACATGGCATTGTACCATCTCATAATTGTTGATGGGGCCAGTTGGCCCCTATGGGCCACAATAACAGCATCTGGACTTGGCAACTCGGCCTTCCCCTCGTCCACCACTTTTTCTCTCTTCTTCGCATCGAGCCAGCTTCTGTTCGGCCTCGGCCCTGTTCCCCTCGGCCTCGGCACTCGATGTCGGCCTCGCCCCGGCATCTTTCAAGTCGCCCCGACACATCATCCAAGTCACCCCGGCGTCATCCAGTCGGCCTCGGCCCCAGTCGGCCTCGGCCCCAGTCGGCCTCGCCTCCAGTCGGCCTCGCCTCCAGTCTCGCCTCGGCACCTCAGTCGGCCTCGCTCCGACATCATCCCGCTCGGCCATAGACACCTCATCCCAGCCTCGAGCTTTTGCCTCGGCCCTGGCCTCGAGCTTCCCTCATCGGCCTCGAGTGTTCTTCTTCAGCTCCGGCCTCGAGCGTTCTTCCTCGGCCCGGCCTCTAGCTTCCCTCATCGGCCCCGGCCTCGAGCGTTCCTCCTCGGCCTCGGCCTCGAGCCTCCATCTCGGCTCCGGCCTCGAGCCTTCGCCTCGGCCCCGGCCTCGAGCGTTCCTCCTCGGCCCCGGCCCGAGCTTCCACCTCGGCCCCGGCCCGAGCTTTCCTCCTCGGCCCCGGCCTCGAGCCTTCTATCTCGGCCCCGGCCTCGAGCTCACGCCTCAGCCCCAGCCTCGATCCTCCGCCTTGGCCCCGGCCTCTTCAGGTCGACCCCGTCGCCCCGGCTTCTCAAGTTATGCCGAGGCGGCCCCGACCTCTTCAGGTCGACTCCGACACCGCCGACTGATGGGACCCGGCCCGATAACCGGACGACTCCCCCTCCCCGATGGGATAAGACCTACCAATCAGTCCAAACGTACTTAACTCCTACGTGTTCCGCAGACGTCTCTCCCTCAGGCCAACCGAACGACTCCCTTCTCCGATGGTACCTGGCCCGACAATCGGACCACTCCCCCTCTCCGATGGGACTTGACCCACAAGCCAGCTGCATACACCTACTCTGATGAAACTTGACCTGCAGCCCTGATATGCCAAAGAAGGAAGCAAGCCCTACCATCACCTTAAATGCTCTTACAAGTGGCAGCACCCCAAGCCTCACAGACATTAGCTCTGTCACTTCACCCATCAAAGTCATCATTATGAGGCCTCAACCATTCAAACCGAACAGACTCTAGCGTCTATAAAAATGGGTAAGAGGGACCCCGACCAGGTAACGCACTCATAACACTCATAAATGCTCATTCTTGCTCATTGAGAGCTCTTCTCTAAGCCTCTCTCTCTTTCTCTTTCGAGCTTCCTCAAGCTCACGGCTGTTGCCCAGGCACTGACTTGAGAGTCAGAGGGTTCCGCCAAAATCTCCGGCCTACGAAACTTTTTGCAGGTCTCAGACGTGAGAAGCTCGCCGAAAGATCCTGGGCTCGCTGAAGAAGGCGATCGACACTCGCGGACGTTCGAGGAGGATGATCTGGTAGCATTAATTGTGAAGTAAGAAAAATAATAATATAAAATATAAATAATTATCTACAATATATATACATACTTGAGTTGTCTTGATCGGGCATCAACTATGTAATGAGAATGGATAAATGATTCAGGAGTCTAACTTAGTGAGCCAATGATAAAACTGTATAAATAATTAAAGTAAAAAATTATTTTATATTAAAAATAAAAATAAATTTTTATAAAAGTTTACTAATTTGATAATTTTAAATTTTAAATTCTTATTATTAATTTATTTAAACTATAATTTGATATAATATCAACATTACTACTTAAAATTAACCTAAGTTTTTATAAAATAATAATACTTTAAAATGAATTAGAGAAAGAGACGAGAGAGCACTCGATTATTTATAGAAGATAGAAAGGATATTAAGGCTTGAAAGTTGAAGAGTCCTTAAAAAAATGCTAATATTTAAATTATATTGATTAAAATAATTTTAAAAATATAAAAATAGATTAATTTTACCTATTCACATTAAATCAGTTAAAAAAATCAGTTGATTCATCCATTTATCATCAAGTTAACTAGTCACTATTTTTTTAAAAAAAAAATAGATGCAAGATCCGATTTACTAGTTTAATGATTGAATCAATTGATTGGTTCAACCTGAAGTTTGTAACTATGATACCTATTGTGTGTGAAAGGACGGCTCAACTAAGATGTTTCTTTATATTTGTAAAAAAATTAAGCTTCAATCTCGTTCATTCAAATATCTTTAGTCCCTCCTTTTTACCATTTCTTATGCCTTTAAACTTTTATTTATTTATGCACTATTCACATACAGTCAAGAAGCATGATAGAATTTGCTATGATAGGATGGCTTCAAGTTTTTGGATATAAACTTATACTTAAAAGTCAGATAAAATTTAATTCTAATCTAAACTTATTGAATTCATTTTTCATACCAAACACATTTTTTTTTCAATTTTCATGTAGGTAAAGAGAGGGATAGACTTGGTAATATTTGAATTTAGCAAATCTAGATCCATTCACCTCTTTTCATCCTTTTGTTTGCACAGTTCATAAATCCTAAAAATAAATAAATTACAAAAGGTAACTCTGATATTTCAAATATTAAAAATATAGTCAAAGTCTATCCCTTTTTTTTCTCTCTCTATGTATAAACTTTACTATATTTGAAAGTCGCATAAATCTCATCATTTTTTTTATTTTTGCATTATTAGATTTATGATTCATGAATCATAAAGATTATAAAAGTAGAAAAGATGGAGTGTCTCTAAATTTCATATAAATTCAAGGATAAAAACTTAATAAATCCTAAATTTGACTACATTCAAATATAGCCAACTCATTCATTACCCATATAATTTATAAATATTAAAAAAATAAAAAAAATAAAGTATCTTAGAGTTCATATCTATCTAATATATATATATATATATATATATATATATATATATATATATATATATATATATATAATATAAGATATAAAAGAGAGAGAGAGAGAGAGAGAGAGAGAGAGAGAGAGATGGAGAAAGTAGGATTAGTGATTTTCGGGATTAGTTTGGTTTCTTTAATTCCAACGAAGGTGCGGTATATTTCCCTTGGTACTCCGAACCAAAAAAAAATCTTTTT
>UESW01001300.1:199763-246642 GCA_900491605.1 Calamus simplicifolius
TTGGGGTATGATCTATTTCCAGTAGGAGGGTAGAAGAGAGCGGCAACAAACGACGCAGGCTCCGAAGCCGGTGATTGATGGGTTGGTTTTGCGTTTTTTTTTCCCCTTTTATTTTCCTTTTTTTTTTTGCGTTTTATTTTAGTTTTTTTTTTTTAATTGTGAATAATTTAGATGGTGTAGAGGTGTACAATTCGATGTATAAATTCAGCAATAAAGGAAGTTTTTTTTTAAAATATAATTTAGAATTAATAGTATAGAGAAAATTTCAAAAAATTATTTGAAGATTAAGATTTTGTTGTTTTATAATCAAATATTATTATCCACAAGGAGTACGTGAAAATAAAAATAAAAATAAAAATAATTATAATTTAGTCTGACCAGGGGATCATAACAACTAAATGCAATTTAATTAAATCCGAGAAAAAAAAGGAATGAAATTTAATCCATCATTCATTCCTTCAGTTAACGGATGGCATGTCAAGATTACTGGATTTGAACTTCCAACAGTTTGAATTCCGTAAGATATCTAATTCGACAACCATGGCTCTATGATGCTAGGTGATTCTATGGATCATGTGCTCTTTATTGATGATCTCATGGGCTTCAGATGTGATAACTTTTATCTCAAGATTACAATCTTTTTGATACGAAAGAGAAAGATGGCTTGAAGTTATGAAATCGAGGTGCTATGAAATATATATATATATATTTATTGGGAGTGTAGGGTATATGCTTAGAAGCTACTCAATGGCATTCAGAAACAGGAGGATGATTTTATATGTGATGTCGATCTCTATTAACTTGTTGTTTGTTATGCAGGCAATTTCTTCTTGCTGTGGTAACAAGAAATTCTTTGGTGCTAAAGGTGGAGGGTGAATGTCACCGTAGTGGCGACCAAAACAAGTGCCCATGGTCTGCCATGCTCAACCACATCAATTTTCCCCTATTGTCAATATTTGGTGCACCAAACTCCAGCACCACGTACAAGTCTTCAAATACATTCTCATTTTTAATTTTTGACATCTTCACCGTATTAAGAATCCAAAATCTAGTCACAAATTATGAGTTTTGTAATCTACTCACGATCAGTTATTTTAAAAAGAACATCTTTTGCAGAGTTATGTAGTCCACATGGATCATGGGATAGAAAACTTTGATTTCATAAATTCAAGATAGATATAATTGATAATCTAAGTGTATGAGTATATGTGTATGTATAATATAAAATATATTATATTTAAGTTTATCATAAGATTCATGACTCTTCTTTATTGCAGAATCTATTTAAGTTTTTTCATATATATATTAAGGAAAGAGAGAAGATTTTTATATATTTTACAAATAGTAAAAGTATTACGGGATCTCTCATATTTATAGAATGATGATAGAAACCCTTTTTTATAACAATCAACTTAATGCATGTAATGGGTTGTATCTTTATAAGACCTACATTTAATATAAGCACATATCATGACTCTATACCAAATAGCCTTGTAATACAAACTAGCCATAATGGGCTGACATAAAATATTTTATATATCCGATATTGAATTAATATAGATTTTTAAAAGATGACTATGCCAGCCCATAAAATAAAAGAAATTAACATTTAGTCCATGGTTCAGTGTGACCAATCCTAAAATATATAGCTTGTTTATAGTGTCATCTAATTCCAAGATCGTTTTAACGCCAATTTCTTTACCCATTTTTGGCCGCTTAACGAGCATGACGTTTGCCGTGTCATTACATTTCTCTGCTGATAGCCATCACAATTTGCCTTACTCGTGGAATTCAAGCTTTCCAACCCCACCAAGCCTTCTCAGTCGAGGTCTATTAGCCTTTGCCCCCCATTGTGCAAGCTTATTTGCCAAAATTCTACTAAGAGATTAAAACCAGCGTTACCTATGTTGATTTTTTTCTTTTAAGCGTATCAGTTAGATACGATTAAGATGGTCCTATATTCTGATTTTGAGGGATTGCGTGAATTCAAAATTTGAATTCACGATTGAGATAAGAATCTCTCAACCATATCCGTTTAAAGCGGCGGCCTCTGTGATGGATAGATAAGGCATAAAGGTTTATAAAACGGATAGGTCCCTGCGCCTGGTTTCATCGAGAGAGACCGCAATGCATGGAAGATCCTTACCCTCATCTAGAAGAAAATCAACAGCAATGGCTGAAGGTATTTATCGATCTTTCCTTAATTAATTAGGATAAATATATTGGTTCCATATTTCCGCATATATAATAGGGATCAATATATTTAATTTTAGTCTATCATTTGGTATCAGAGCGTTTAAAAATACCTCTGTCTTAATTATGAGGATTGTTTCATTAATATACGGATCTGATTAAAATTCTTGTGAAACAATCATTATATGATTTATTTGATAAAGAGGGACAATGTATTCTTGATCTCTATTTCTCTCGTTTAGAGATAGTCCAAAGGGGAGGCTACTGGTAGTACTCTGGATTATTTTACCCAACGGACGTACGGACGTATACCTACGTACCGGGAGAGTTAATAGGTCATCAAGAATCATCGGGCATTAGATCTGATAAACTCTTAATATTCAGTTTATTTAATTCAGTTTTATTTAAGAGATTGATCAGTAAGATTTATGCCATTCTTATCTATTCGCTCACCCTTTTGGATAGTTTAAATAAAATATAAATCCAAATATCTCACGATTAAATCACCATGAGATAAGAAAGCATGGGTTTCCTTGCTTTGGATATGTGCACGGAACGAGGACGGATAAAAAACACCTCTTACAGAAAAACGTGCAAGACATAGAGAATTAAAAAAAAATCCATATTTCTTGGGATGAACGTTTCCTATGCACCTTTTCTTCCTTCACGCAAGTTTTTCCATGAAGTCAAACTCCAATAAAGTCTCCAATAAAGTCTCTTTTATGGAGCGGAAGCAAGGGCCACGCATTAAAAAAAACAAAAAACCAACTGGCATTTAGAATTTAAAAAAAAAAATGCCACAAGGCGCTGGCTAGCCCAGCGCTGGCCAGCAGCTGGCTGGCCCAGCACCTGGGCCAGGCCCTGGCTGGCCCAGCGGCCTGGGCCAGCGCCCAGGCGCTGGTAGCGCCTGGGCCAAGCACTGGCCAGGCCTGGGCCTAGCGCCTGGGCCAGGCTGGCCCATTGCCTGGCCCAGCGATCAGACTGGCCAGCTGCGGGCAGGCTGAGCCGTAGGCTGAATCGTATGACAGTCCTGATCATACTATTTTTGAGGTGATTGAGAGATTTTTTGGTTAAATTAAACTATTAGAATTGGGTGAGGATGACGGGCTGTTGGCTCGTTCATTAAGTGGTTGGACCATTAGTCTGGCCTATTTATGTTCAATTATATTTAGAATTTGTATGTATAAATTTTGTGAATTATGCATGCATCTTAAGTGACATAATTGAACATAAAAATTAAATAATGTCTAAGTGATAAATACAATTGAATAATTGAGGAGTAGCCACAGTATCCTTAATTATAAAATTGTATAATAAAGTTAGTAAATCACATAAATAATAGACATTAATTGTAATTAATTATATAAATATAATAAAATTTATTCCACAGGAATTTTTGTTATATTTATATAATTAATTAGGATAAAATATCAAATTATATTTTTCTAATCTACCCACAGGAATTAGAAAGAAGGAACATAATTTGATAGATTTATCATACAGACTTAAGTGAATCTAATTGAATTAAAGCTTTAGCCCACAGGCAAGTTTTATGTCAGTAGATTCGTTGTTTTATATTTATATAATTAATTAAGATGAAATATCAAATTATATTTTTTTAATCTACCCATAGGAATTAGAAAGAAGGAACATAATTTGATAGTTTTATCATACAGACTTAAGTGAATCTAATTGAATTAGAGCTTTAGCCCATAGGCAAGTTTTATGTCAGTAGATTCACTGGTTTCTAAATGCATAATTTACATTGGTAAAGCATTTTATTAGCCTCAATTTTGATAATAAGCATGTATGTTTAAATTTTGCAGTTATGCAATCTGTAAATTTCTCTGAAATAAAATGTGACATACCTGAATTAAGGGGTGATAACTATAAGGTTTGGAAGGAGAGAATTCTCCTTCATCTGGGCTGGATGGACATTGATTATGCTATAAGGAAGGATGAACCATCTTCAGTAACTCAGACCAGCACTCCTAATGAGATTGCGATTTATGAACGTTGGGAGCGATCCAATCGCTTGAGTACAATGTTCATAAACATAAAAATCTCTGTTGGTATACGTGGTTCAGTTGATAAGTATGAGAATGTCAGGGAGCTACTAAAGGCCATTGATGAGCAATTTAGTACTTCAGATAAAGCTCTTGCCAGTACCCTAATATTGAAGTTGTCATCCCTGAGGCTCACTGGAGTGAGAGGTGTGCGTGAGCACATTATGCAAATGAGGGACATTGCAGCTCAACTAAAGACTCTTGAGGTTGAAATGTCTGAGTCCTTTCTGGTGCACTATATTTTAAATACACTTCCACAGCAGTATGGACCATTTAAGATATCTTATAACACACATAAGGAAAAATGGTCAATCAATGAACTTTTGGCCATGTGTGTTCAAGAAGAGGGTAGACTGTTGATGGAATTGGGTGAAAGTGCAATGCTGACTACAAGTGGAAAGGATCGGGCATGGGCCAAGAAGAAGGGTAAAAGTAAAATACCACCCCAATCTGATATTAAGAAGGAATCCAAGTGTTTCTTCTATAAGAAGAAGGGACACATGAAGAAGGATTGCATCAAGTTCAAGACTTGGCTTGAAAAGAAAGGTAAAACAATCTCACTTGTCTGTTATGAATCTAATATGGCTAATATTATTTATAACACATGATGGATTGATTCTGGTTCTACAATCCACATTTGCAATACTTTGCAGGGTATGCAAAACTTAAGGAAGCCAGTGGGAAGTGAGCAGTATATCTCTTCAGGAAATAAGATGCGCTCACATGTAGAAGCTATAGGGACATGCACCTTAGTTCTTAGTAGTGGTTTTGTTTTAAATTTGGAAAGGACCTTTTATGTACCTAGTTTTTTTAGGAATTTAATTTCAGTTTCAAGACTTGTACCTTTGGGTTATTCTTTCAACTTTTCAGATACTTCTTCCAGTTTATATTATAAATCTGAACTTGTTGGGAATGTTACTTTGTTTGATGGTCTTTTCTATATTAATTTGCAAAATAATACCACTCATGATGTAATGCATGTTAGGGCTGGCATGAAAAGATGTGTTGTAAATGATAACTCTTCTATGTTGTGGCATCGGAGATTGGGACATATCTCCATAGATAGAATCAAGAGGTTAGTGAATGAAGGAGTACTCAATACTTTGGACTTCACTGACTTTGATACTTGTGTGGACTGCATTAAAGGCAAGCAGACCAATAAGTCAAAGAAAGGTGCCAAGAGGAGTTCAGACCTATTAGAGATCATACACACGAACATTTGTTGTCCGAATATGGATTTTCATGGTCCGAAATACTTTATATGCTTCATTGATGATTACTCACGATTTATGTATCTCTACTTACTTCATAATAAGAACGAAGCATTAGATGCCTTTAAGGTATTCAAGGCAGAAGTAGAGACACAATGTGGAAAGCAAATCAAAATTGTGAGATCTGATAGAGGAGGTGAGTATTATGGGAGATACACAGAAGATGGACAAATGCCTGGTCCATTTGCGAAGTTCCTTCAAGAACATGGGATTGTTGCCCAATACAGTTTACCTGGCTCACCTGATCAGAATGGTGTAGCAGAAAGAAGGAACCGAACATTGATGGACATGGTGAGGAGCATGATTAGCAGCTCCAAACTACCTAAGTCCTTGTGGACAGAAGCTCTCAAGACAGCTGTGTACATATTAAATTGAGTTCCAACCAAGGCTGTTTCTAAAACGCCATTTGAGTTATTTAAAGGTTGAAAGCCAAGTTTGCGACATGTACGCGTATGGGGATGCCCATGTGAAGTGAGAGTATACAATCCACAAGAGAAAAAGCTGGACCCTAGACCGTTAGTGGGTATTTTGTTGGATATGCCGAGAGGTCCAAGGGATATAGATTTTACTGTCCATCTCATACAACTAGGATTGTGGAATCGAGAAATGCCAAATTTCTTGAGAATGACTTGATCAGTGGGAGTGATCAATTGCAGAGCATGATTCCTGAAAGGGAGCATTCTGATGCTCAACCTTCCACTTCAAGTGACAGACTGATTATCATTCATAGTGCCCCTCAAGACCAAACGGGCATTATACAACCAGTCGTTGAAATTCCACAATTTGCTGATAATGAACTAGTAGATCCAGTCTTTCATGAGTTATCAGAGATAGTTGAACAATCGACTCCTCCAGAGGAGGTTGTTACAACATTAAGAAGATCTACAAGAGAAAGGAAATCAGCAATTTCTAGTGACTATATTGTGTATCTTCAAGAGTCGGACTATAACATTGGAGCTGAAAATGATCCTGAAACGTTTTTACAAGCCATGAATTGTAAGGAATCTAATTTATGGTATGATGCTATGAAAGATGAGATGAATTCTATGGCAGTTAATGGAGTCTGGGATCTTGTTGAGTTGCCTGATGGAGCAAAAGCCATTGGCTGCAAATGGGTCTTTAAGACCAAGAAAGACTCGTTAGGCAACATTGAGTGATATAAGGCAAGACTCGTTGCTAAGGATTCACTCAAAGGGAGGGAATTGATTATAAGGAGACATTTTCTCCTGTATCTAAGAAAGATTCCTTCCGCATTATCATGACACTTGTTGCGCATTTTGATTTAGAGTTGCAACAAATGGATGTGAAAACTGCATTTCTCAATGGAGATATAGAGGAAGAGGTTTATATGAAACAACCTGAAGGTTTTTCCTCTAGTAATAATGAGCAATTAGTATGCAAGCTCAAGAGATCTATATATGGATTGAAACAAGCCTCTCGGCAATGGTACTTAAAATTTCATGATGTGATTTCTTCATTTGGATTTGTAGAGAACATCATGGATCAATGTATATACCAGAAGGTCAGTGGGAGCAAAATTTATTTTCTAATCCTATATGTAGATGATATTTTACTTGCAACCAATAATAAAGGTATGTTACATGAGGTGAAACAATTTCTCTCTGAGAATTTTGACATGAAAGATATGGGTGATGCCTCTTATGTCATTGGCATTAAAATTCAAAGAGACAGACTTCGAGGTGTTTTAGGTCTATCTCAAGAAACCTATATCAATAAAATTTTAGAGAGATTTCGGATGAAAAATTATTCACCGAGTATAGCTCCCATAGTCAAGGGTGATAGAATCAATTTGAGTCAGTGCCCAAGGAATGACTTTGAGAGGGAGGAAATGAAAAACACTCCATATGCCTCAGCTGTTGGTAGCTTAATGTATGCTCAGGTCTGTACAAGGCCTGACATAGCATTTGCAGTTGGGATGTTGGGGAGATATCAGAGTAATCCAGGTTTAGACCATTGGAGAGCTGCTAAGAAGGTGATGAGGTATCTTCAGGGTACCAAGGACTATATGCTTATGTTCAGACGGACTGAAAATTTGGAAGTAATTGGCTACTCTGATGCTGACTTTGCTGGCTGTGTTGATTCTCGGAAGTCAACATCTGGATACATATTTATGTTTGCTGGTGGAGCTGTATCTTGGAGGAGCGCTAAGCAGATTTTGACTGCTACTTCCACCATGGAAGCCGAGTTCGTATCATGTTTTGAGGCTACTTCGCATGGTGTATGGTTGAAGAGTTTCATTTCTGGGCTTAGAATTATGGATTCTATATCTAAGCCATTGAATATTTATTGTGACAATTCAGCTGCAGTGTTTATGGCTAAAAACAATAAGAGTGGTAGTCGAAGCAAGCACATCGACATCAAATATTTAGCCATACGAGAACGTGTTAAAGAAAAGACAGTAGTTATAGAGCACGTGAGCACTGAGTTGATGATAGCCGATCCCTTGACTAAAGGCATGCCACTACAGAAGTTTAGGGATCATATAGACCGTATGGGTCTTGGTTATTTTATTTAATTCATTGTAATGATGAATTTTATAATTAATGAAACTCTTTTATGATTGTGATGTTTTTCACATTCAGTTATTTAGTGTACATATTTATTTGTGATGAGCATCATTAAGTTGGACCTAGAATAAACATGGGGTTTATTCATTAAGTTATATGGGTTTATGTTTGGGAAATGTAATACATTGTGATACATGGTAAATAATACTCGATTTTAAGAGGACCTATTGTCATGATTCATGTATTCTGTTTCTTACTAGTAATAGAATATACGGACCAAGTGGGAGAATGTTGGTTTTTTCTCTTTTAAGCGTATCGGTTAGATACGATTAAGGTGGTCCTATATTCTGATTTTGAGGGATTGCGTGAATTCAAAATTTGAATTCATGATTGAGATAAGAATCCCTCAACCATATCCGTTTAAAGCGGCGCCCTCTGTGATGAACAGATAAGGCATAAAGGTTTATAAAACGGATAGGTCCCTGCGCCTGGTTTCATCAAGAGATAGTTTACACCATCGCTGAGAAAGACCGCAAGGCGTGGAAGATCCTTACCCTTATCTAGAAGAAAATCAACAGCAATGGCTGGAGGTATTTATCGATCTTCCTTAATTAATTAGGATAAATATATTGGTTCCATATTTCCGCATATTGATAGGGATCAATATATTTAATTTCAGTCTATCAACCTAATCTTATTGCAGTGGAGAAATTGGGTTTAATCTTCAATAGATCTATTATAGATAACATTTGTCTTGCGCGCGCACACACACACCAAAAAAAAAAAAATACCACTCTTATGTAATTTGTTTCCGGCAATGTCTATTGCTTGCCAGACATGATACAAGTCTATGATAAGATGCGGTAGGTGAGATTTTGAGGAAAAAGTTGTCTCATATTATAATAAAGGGAGGTAAAGTCCATTGAAATTTAGTATGAGGAATAGTCGATTGACGGCTATGATGGCCTCCTTGACAGAGAACCCAGGGGTGATTATGATGCGGAGATTTGGCTAAGATCCAGAAAGCAAAGGTCCTAGTGTCGAGAATTCAAGTCTAGGCTACAAAGGTTGTTCATTATCGCCCCACCTCGCTCGTCCTTTCCATCATTCTTTTGAAATGTTAATATCGTGCTACTAACTGGTTGTTGGGTTTAATAGTTGTTAAACAGGCATAAAGAGGAAAATAACCTTTGGATTAGATTAATATACAAAATCCACTATTTGAGATATCGATTTATTTTGTAAAAAAAAAACATAATTTGAAAAGTCTGTCCAACATGGAAAAAATATATCTGCGATATGTTGAACATTTTCTGAAATTTCACATCCTTTTCGAACTAGGAATGCGACAACCATCAAATTCTGAGAGGAGAGCTAAATTAATTGCCCCTATTTCGTTGGTCTACATATTTGAGGATCCATAGCATCGAGCTGCCAGAAGCACCATTTTGTTTTCCAGTATGGAGTGGAAGATTGCGGTGTTGGAAGATTAGCTAGTGTTTCGCTTGCATTTATAAAGTTCCAGTAGCTCCGAAGCCTTCTTTCAGCTCCCCATCCATCTTTATCAATGAATTCGAATGAATGTCCCAATATGAATGCCATATAAGGATGATAAGTATACTATTGACTCTATAGATTTATCAATCACCATGATATCAAATTTTTATTCTATACTTCTGTTTGAAAAGCTTACACCCTTGAAAAAGTAAAGATGTTTCTTCTAACTTGCCCTCCTTAATAAATTACATCTTGGAGGTGTTCTAGCACAACAAAAATAATAATCAGTGAGTACCAAAAGTATGCTTTGTGGGGCTCACCAAATCTCCCTTTTCAAATTCAATTTCTGGATCAAGCAAAGTATTTTCCAGCACCATCAAGCTTTAGTTAAAGTGGAGAGAAAGAAAGCGCCTATGAAAATGAGGAAAAGCCGGGACCAACTAATTATGTTCTTCATGTAGAACGAGAGGGATGCTAGAATTTCGTTCGAAAAGAAATCTTCGTTATACGCCATCATTCACAAGATTATTACTACATTTTCTTTGCAAGGCAATTTTTGTTCCAATAAATGATCAGAATGTCATAGAAACTTTGTAACCGTCGTCGGCTCTCTTCCATTCCTCAACTTCTTGTAAATACTTCTTGTATTAATAAATTTATGGTGGGGGAGAGGAGGAGAGAGCTCTCCTTACTTTTTTTTTTTAAATATACATATACATACATAGATACATACCTATACATATACATATACATACATACATACATACATACATACATATATATATATAAAGAGAGAGAGAAAGGAATAGATTTGGATCTAACGAATCTAAGTTCATTCATTTTCTCTATATTGGATCCATATATTTATAAATCTCAAAAATAAATAAAAAAGATCAGATAGTTTTACTGAGAACATTCAAATATAATCAAGTCTAGCCCCGCCCCCCTCTCTCTCTCTCTCTCTCTCTATATATATATATATATATATATATATATATCACTTGTTTTGTTTTCTATTGCCTTTCTGCCTAAACTTGATGTTGATGTAGGGCAAATCTTAACTCAAAGGTTGGAAATTTCGCATTCCTCTCTTCCCTGGGTAAAACTTGAGTGTCCCTATCTTTGGATCCAGTTCTAAGAAGGTTGATTTCCCCTTCCTCATCGAGTATGTTTAAGCTCATGGTTATTCAAGTGTCCATCATGGCATTCAAGGTAAAGCTGTTCTCAGTCTATCCCAATTTATTTGCTTGCAAACGATATATTTTGGCTCATTTGGACACATTAGTAAACAACTTCCTATGGGCCAAGTCAACTGAAGAAAGAAGAGTAAATCTTGTTCACTGGGATAGGGTAATGACATATGGGAAAAGTTTTTGTACATCGCCTTTGGTGCAGCAATTCTATATGGACTGTACCGTCTCTTCTTATTGATCCACATGAATCCTACATGGCTTGATATGATGGGGCAGGAACCATCTTAAATTTTGACGTGACGTACAATAATACCCGTTTAGTTTTTTTTTTTTAAAATTTATGTACAAGCTGCATTGCACGTTTTCTGAATGAGTATCGTAATTCTATAACTACGGTGTTGTAAATTTACAACTGGAATGTCGTAATTTTTTTGGCTTTCTGAATGGATGTCTTAATTTTATAACTACATTATCGTAAGTTTACAACTAGGTGTCATCTTAAATTTTAAGGTAACATGCATTAACAGACATTCAGCTTTTTTTTTTTTAAAAATTTATGTACAGACACATTTTCTGAGTAGGTGTCGTAATTTTATAACTACGATATCGTAAATTTATAATTGGGATGTCTTAATTTCTTTTTTGACTTTCTTAATGGGTGTCTTAATTTTATAACTATGGTGTCCTAAGTTTATAACTTGTGACATCTTAAATTTTGACATGACGTGCATTAATACACATTCAGCTTTTTTTTTGAAATTTATGTATAGATACATTTTCTAAATGTGTATCGTAATTTTATAATTACAATATCATAAATTTACAACCGGAGTATTAAATTTTTTTTTGGCTTTCTAATTTTATAACTATGATGTCGTAATTTTAAAACTGGAGTATTATAATTTTTTTTGTTGGAATATCGTAAAGCTGTCTTAATATTTTATAATGGGTGTCGTATACATGTGAACCAATAAAAGAGTGGTGCAGTCTATGTAGAACTTGCTGTATCGAATACAGTATACAAAATCTTTTCCTATGTTACCTGGCCTTGGATGATCCTTCTCTTGTGACATGAGAAAGCCCACGGTCGGCAAGTTTTGCTTGGAGTCTTTGGGTCGAGCGTAGATCAGCTAAATATAGATTCTATGGCTCCCTCAATGCTCTTGGGCAGGGAGAACAATTTGTGGTAGCTCCGGCTCCTTTGTCTCTGGCTTTCAAAGAGCAGTGGGCAGTGGCTCATGCATTCCTATTCTTAAATCATTCTTGGCTTTCCAATTCCTTTAAACAAGTCACCATCCACTCCATGGAATTGCCTATTAGTTTTACTGGCGCAGGCCCTTTTAACTCCTTTTGTAATATTTAAAAAAAATAATTTTACATTGAATAAAAAAAAAATTTTACAGCAAAGATAGCTTCATATTACAGTGAAACGTTATCATCAACTAACTTTTGCACATCTGATTAATTTTAATACTATTTATAATTTCAAGCTGATCTACTAGCCCAATAATATGTTAATATGCTAAAAAAATATCGTTTTAAAAATTTTTAGAATAATTAATTAATAGCAAGAAAATTAAAAGTATAAGCCCTACAAACTTTTTTTTTTCTCTATGGGACTATTTAATATTACACCTTCAGCAACATGGAACTAACAAATTTTGCCTTTGTTGTGTTTGAACCAAGATATCCTTCCTTATCTTCAAAAGTTATAACTATAAAGGATAAATTTGAAAAAAGGTTAACTAAAAGGGATAACCCATGGTTAATGGGTTATCCCCTGAACTTATTTCTTAAACCATGGGTTATCCCCTGAACTTATTTCTTAGGTAGTGTTTGATAGAAAAAATATTATCCATGGATAAGTGTACAGGATAGAGTTTGTCCCCTAGCTATCCCTAGGGATATCCCTTGGCTATCCCATTGATCATATCAAATGCAAAAAGGTAAATCCATAGGAGAACTTTTTTTTACTCTTATTTGGAGGGATAACCAGCTATTCCTACATTCTAGGGAATAAATTGAGGGGATATCCCATGGTTAACCATGGATTATCCCTTTGGTTAACTTTATTCCCAGCTATCCCTTATAGTTATGGCTTTTGGGGATAAGAGGGGATATCCCCTCTTATCCCCTATTTCAAACACTACCTTAGGAAACTCAGGAATAACTAGAGCTATTCCTTAATGGTAAAGTTGTTATTAAAAAAAATAATTATTCCCTCAGCTATCTCTTAGATAAAGTGTATCCAAAAGATAGCATTTTGGGAATCAAACACTATCTTAGGATCAATTGACTCTAATTAAATATTAAAACATCAAATTAAATACCAGATTGTCATTGTTCTTTTGGGAGCTGCTATAGAATAGGTTCTCTGTTGCCACTATCTTATTATGGGTTATATTGTCAATTTGTGAGGAGTTACTCCTTTTTCCTATTAATTAAAAAAAACTCTTATTTCAATGGGCAGTGGACGAATGAATTATAGTCTAATGACATCTTTGGAATTTGATTATCTCATCTATCTTTGGATTCATACGACTTTTAGAGTCATTTTATTTTTTTATTTTTTTTATCTTAAAATTCATAAATTATGTGGGCAAACCCTAAATGAGCTACATTCGAATATAACTAAATCTATATCCTTCTTTTTCTTTCTTTAAATATATATGTGTCTGTATAAGTATAAGTATATGTATATATGTATGTACGTACAAAAGCAAGCCCGTGGGTTGGATTTTGGCTACTCATACTTGGCCCAAATTTAGCCCTGACTTAGCTCACGTTGGTGCTACCTTTGTTACCTCGGTCCAACCACATTTGCAATTATTGCACTACAATTTTATCGATGATTAATTTCATCAATGGTTTTGTTTTATTTCCCTGATTCCATTTATCTCATCTACTAATTATTGCATTGCATTAATGCAGCTCTTCATGAAATTTTTATAATTTACAAAATTAAATGAAGTGATTTTTAATTTTGGGATATGGGTTTTCTCTATGATTTTGTTAAAGAAAAAACAGAGATAGAAAATGGCATAAATATCCTAGAGGAGAGACGGTCTCTCCCATATTATACCAAAATAAAATATAATGTTGGATGCAATTTAAAAGCAAGATAATTCATATGATGTAGTTAAAGGAATCAATGCAACACAATTACAGTTGTTTGACAGATCCGTTATCCATTCCCTTATGTATGTCCAACACAATATGTTTCAAAATGTATAATAAACGTTCCTAATGGAAACAAGTGCGAACGTTAAGATGGCGAAGCCATTGAAATCTAGGTAACAATTTCCTATGATAATATTAGACTTGCCTATCAAAAGCATGTCATTTAAGATGTCAATTTGCTATGTAACACAGGTGTAGAGTTCGCAAAACTTCTCCGACTTAGGGCTTATTTGGATTAGCTATTAGAGGTTACTTGAATTAGTTGTTAAGATATACTATGATGCCTTTAAGCAGCTATTGGCTATCAGTTATGTAAGATAGTTGTTCGTCAATAGTTGAGCCAACAGCTAATCCAAATAACCCTAACAATGATATCCATAGAGAATTAATATTTTTTAGAAAATTAGAGAATAGAGTAAGTATTAAAGTTTTAGAGGATAGATGGATAGCTTGCCTCTGACTCCTCTCATTGTTGATCTTTATGATTGGGCTACAAAGAAATATTGCTCAATTGCCTCCATGTAGAGCATAGTTATCAGACTCGGTCCAAACATTGACTCGGCCAAGGGCTCAGGTCACTGGGTCACTGGTTCAACCATCGAGTCACCGGTTGAACTATCGATTCAATTATTTTAATATAAAAATATTTATATTAACAAAAATTATTTTTAATAAAATGAACATATGAATACTAATTTCATAATCTTTTTTTTGGAAATTTTTTTTGTATCTTATTTAATATCTAAAATTTTTTTATTTTCAATCTGCATACCCATTTAGTCTGATTTAAATTTTTTTTAAAAAAGAAAGAAAATTAAAGAAAATTTCTATCCGATTTTTCTTATTTTCATCATTTTCTCTTTATGTCCCTGCTTTTCCGTCTTGATTTCCATAAAATTTTATATTTCCATCCTTTTTTTTATTTTCCTCTCATCAATGCTTTTCTTTGGATGATCTCCTTTTCTTTCTTCATAAAACTTTTGAGCATTCCAATGAAGAAAAAGTTACCATAAACTCTCAGAAATTTGAAACGCAAAGGCCAAAAAATTTGAAACGGCATTGATAAACCCGTGATCTAGTTCAGGTCGGATTGATCGGTTTATGGGTGAACCTGACGGTTGACCGAATTATTTCGGATCTTTTATATATCCAGTTTTATGTTAGAATTAGATTGGCTTGGCCTTCGGATTCCGATTCAACCGGCTGGTCTGTTTCGATTTTAACAATGTAGAGTTATAAGTGCAGCATTAGAAATAAAACTGATGGTCCTCTTACCACCTTGGAGAACCAACAACTTACACAACTTTAAGAACTTTTGTAGTAGATTTCTCTAATCTTTGCAATAGATATGCTAGTGTGGAAACCCATCAAAACGCACCTATCATACTTCCAACTTAAGTATCTCAACGGATAAGATGAGAGCTTTGTAGATTAGCCAGGATCGAAAACCATTACATATTATTTCAAAACAAAGAAAAAAAATTCTTAGTAGAATATTGGTAGGTTATATTATCATGCATAGGTCAAAATAAGAAATAAAAGAGATAATTAAAAAATAAAATAAAATTTTATTTACTCAATACATTAGTGATGATGTCAAATTTCAAACCTCACATGCTAAGAGAGATAATGAAATCAAAGCTAAAGTAGAATCTAATTTGTTCAATCCTATAAAGATGAGCTACATGCCTAGGCTAACACTTCTTATAAAGACAGAAAAAGAGCATGAGAGATGTCATGGACTGCATGGTTAAGATTCTGATGCTTAAGTTAGTGAAAGAGGAGGAAGGAGACTATCGATGGACCTTATAGCTTTTTTGTTCTAAGAGAATAGAGGATGATGAGGATGTTGGGGTTTAGAGACAGTAGTGAGATTCCTTATTAAACAAGAACCAAAGATTTTTATCCTATTACCAATGATCAGATTCATTGCCGTCCTTGAATCCTTCAAAGATCACACCCCTTTTCTTGAAAAGAATTTTAAAGCCTTTTGCTTTTGCTAGAACCCCCTCCTCCCTCCACACTTTTCCTTGGCTGGAAACTCCCTTGATCACATGGATGTGCAAGCCTTGGTGGAGCAGTGGTCTTATTGGGACATCCTTGCGTTGACCAAAGCCACGTTTCCTAAGACTTTCTTGGATCCCCCCTTCACGACCTCTCACATACGTGATTCTGCTCCACGGCCTTCACGTACGTGAGGAAGCTGAAGCTGGAACGCTTCCCTCTTCTTAGCTAGGAATGAAGCTTTCACGAGAAGCCTGAAGCTAAGCTCTTCACGCTGTCGTGAATCCACTTCCACACACGGCTGAGAACGGAAGAGGGAGGAGGAGGGAGAAAAGATAGGGTGATACGAGAGAATTGAGAGAAAGAGTCTATTCTCTATTCCTTCAAATCCTAGAACTAGAGTTTAAATACATCCACGAAGTGGGTTAGGCCCAGACTCAACAAAAATTTCCATAGACTAACCTAATGAGATTAAACTAATCCCCAAGCCTGTATACACCCGTGACTTGATTTAATCTCAACCCTTGGACTAAAACCCAGCCCAATACAAGTTAGCCCTCCTGGGCCTTGATAGCACCACACCAGGTCCAACAATCTCCACCTTGGTGCTTTCAAGGCCTCAGCACGTCCGCCGTGTCCATCAGCTGTAATCCCTATGAAAACTGTCCCGTGAAAGAACCTTGGTCAGTGCATTGCTAGATTCTTCTTGGTGTGTACCTTCATCAGCTCCACTCTACCTTCTTTCACCAGCTCTCTGTAGTCGAAGCTTTCCTTCTGAGAGTATCCTCTGGCCACTAGTCCTGCCTTGTACCTGATACCTCCTTTCTCTGAAGGCCCTTTCTTGCGCTGATAAACCCATTTGTAATCAATGAGTTTCTTTCCTTGTGGCAATTGGACCACCTGCCACGTGCCAATCCTATAGAAAGACTGCATCTTCTCTGCCATAGCCTGCATCTCCTGCCATAGCCTGGACCTACCTATCTCTATCCTAGTTGTTCTGGCTCTCCATAGCCTTCTGATAGGTGTAAGGGTCTCCATTCAATGTCACCAGGGCATATGACACCGAATCCTCGAAGCCATATTGAATTGGTGGTCGCACGTTTCTCCTAGGCCTGTGCAGTGCGATCCCAGTATCAGTCCCCTGCCTAGCTGTATCCTCCTGAGTCCTCTGCTCAGCTGCATCCTGCTGAACTTTCTGGCTTATGACCCCTCTGTCAGTCCTTTCTACCTGAATCTCAAATCCTTCTGGTCCACTAGTAAATGGCACGACTGTGTAGGAGGTCATCTGACTAGTGTTACCGTGTTCCATCTCCTGTAGTCCCTGCTGTGCATCTGTACCATATCTGCTCTGGAGAATTGAGCTCTCATCGAAGGTCACATCCCTGCTGATGACAACCTTCTTCTCCAAGGGGTCCCACAGCCAATACCCCTTGATTCCATGCAGGTAGCCCAGGAACACCATCTTCTTAGACCCGGTGTCCAACTTACTCCACTCTCCAGCACCAACATGCACATATGCCATGCATCCAAATACCCTCAGATGTTTAAGCTTATCTTTCCTCCAGACCATATCTCCTCTGGAATGCCTCCATCAAACCTGGTGTGCGTGACCGATTGACCAAGTAGCTATCTATATCTACTGCATCAACCCAGAACATCTTTGGAAGCCCTGCCTGTAGCCTCAAGCACCTTGCGTTTTTTAATAATGTTCTGTTCATTCTCTTAGCCACCCCTTCTTATTGAGAAGTTCCTATCATCGAGAAGTGCCTTTTGATGTCCCACTCCTCACAAAATCTCTGGAACTCCTTGCTGGTATATTTTTCATCATTGTTTGACCTCAGACACTTCACACTCCTATCCTGCTCCCTCTCCACTTTAGCCTTCCAGATTTTGAACTTGGTGAAAACCTCTGATTTCTCCTTCATGAAGTAGATCCACTGCTTTCCTAAGAAATCATCTATCAAGGTAAAGAAGTATCTAGCCACATTCCTTGTAGAAACTGGGGCTGGTCCCCAAACATCTATGTATACTAATTTCAAGGGTTCTGCACTTCTAGCTATGCTGACCAAGAACTGCACATTTCTCTGCTTTTCCATCTGATATAGCCACAGATCTCCATGACTCCACCACTCAGGTTCGGAAGTAGTCCTCTCTTGCTCAGTTCTTTCATCCTCCTGTCTTCCATGTGGCCTAGGTGGTAATGCTACATCCTGTACACATCCCAAGGATCTTGTTCCACAGCTGTTGCCTCAGATTTCCCTGTCACCATAGAGCCCTTCAATCTGTATAAGTTGTTCTCCAGCTTTCTCCCTCTCATCACCACCATAGCTTCATTGGAGATGTTCAGAACTCCACTCCTGGCATGACTGCTGAAGCTGTATCCTGTATGCTCTAGGTACCCCAGTGACACCAGATTCTTCTTGAGTTCTGGGACATGCTTCACGCTGGTAAGAGTGCACACCATGCCATCAAACATCCTCACCCTTACTGTGCCAATCCCTGCCATCTTGCAAGAGTGATCATCTCCAAGAGTCACACATCCCTTATCAACCTCTGTGTAAGTACTGAACCATGATCGGTTGGGAGTGTAATGATGAGAACAAGCTGAATCCAAGGTCAACATCTTTGTACTATGCCTATAACCATCTGATACCACCAAAAGATCATCCTCCACCTCCTGTCCTGCAACTGTACTCACAGACTCAGATCCTCCCTTTTCTCCATTTTTCAACTTAGGACAAACCCTTTTAAAATGTCCTACCTTACCACACTTGTAGCACTTAACCTTCCTGGACTGTAACCATCCCCTAGGCCTGCTCCTGTCCATGCCTCTGCCTGATCTTTCCCCAACCGATAGACCCTCTTGGGGAACTACTTTCTTGGTCATCCTCTCCCTCTGCTCATTCGTCGAAAGTACCGAGACAATATCTTCATAAATAATGTCTCCTTTCCGTAGAGCAGCGTCATGACCAATGAGTCATGTGATGTGGGCAGTGAACATAATAACAAAAGTGCCTTATCTTCCTCATCCATCTTGACTCCGACATTTAGCAATTCATTGCTTATCTGATCGAACACCTGGATGTGGCCCAGCACATCTCCACCTTCTAACATCCGAAGGATGTAGAGGCACTTCTTCAACATCAACTTATTGCACATATTCTTCCCCATGTAGAGGGCTTGCAACTTCGACCAAAGTCCCTTCGGGGTCTTCTCCTTCAGCACTGAATAAAGGACTGAATCTGCCAGACATCCTTTGATCGCTGAACATGCCTTTTTCTCCAACGACATCCACTGCTTATCTGTCATCCCATCTGGCTTTTCCTCCAAAGCCAGATTTAAACCCTGCTACACAAGAAGGTCCTCTACCCGGACTTTCCATATGGAGAAACTTCCTTCCCATCAAACTTTTCAAAATCTATTTTTATGCTACTACCCATAGCGATATTTCAACCAAAACAAAAATATCACAAAAATAAATTTTAAAAAATTAAGAAGTACCTTGATGGACCTTGTTGAAATTGTTTCAACCCTTGAAGATCCCCAAACAACTTCTTCTTGTTCCTGAACTAGGCTCTAATACCAATTATTGGGGTTTAGAGATAATAGTGGGATTCCTCGTTGAACAAGAATCAAGGATTTTATCCTATTACCAACGATCAGATTCGTTGCCGTCCTTAATCCTTCAAAGATCACAGCCCCTTTTCTTGAAAAGAATTTTAAAGACTTTTGCTTTTGCTGAACCCCCTCCTCCCTCCACACTTTTCCTTGGCTGGAAACTCCTTTGATCATGTGGATGTGCAAGCCTTGGTGGAGCAGCGGTCTTCTTAGGACATCCTTGCGTTGACCAAAGCCATGTTTCCTGAGACTTTCTTGGCTCCTCCCTTCACGTCCTCTCACGTACGTGATTCCGCTCCACGGCCTTCACGTATGTGAGGAAGCTGAAGCTAGAACGCTTTCCTCTTCTTGGCTAGGAATGAAACTTTCATGCGAAGCCCAATCCAAGC
Organism: Calamus simplicifolius; assembly: GCA_900491605.1. NCBI lineage: Eukaryota > Viridiplantae > Streptophyta > Magnoliopsida > Arecales > Arecaceae > Calamus > Calamus simplicifolius. Next base: position 219,703 of record UESW01001300.1, read on the forward strand.
TCTTCACGTGCCGTGAATCCACTTCCACACGCGGCTGAGAACGGAAGAGGGAGGAGGAGGGAGAAGAGATAGGGTGATACGAGAGAATTGGAAGAAAAGAGTCTATTCTCTATTCCTTCAAATTCTAGAACTAGAGTTTAAATACATCCACGAAGTGGGCTAGGCCCAGACTCAACAAAAACTCCCATGGACTAACCTAATGAGATTAAACTAATCCCCAAGCCCGTATACACCCGTGACTTGATTTAATCTCAACTCTTGGACTAAAACCTAGTCCAATACAAGTTAGCTCTTCTGGGCCTTGATAGCACCACACCAGGCCCAACAGAGGAGATGTGAGGCTTACAGCTAAATGAGGTGCCAACAAGAGAACGGTGGAGAAGAAAATTAAAGAGAAAGAATCCCCTCACTTTTAGATGAGATTTCTTCTTATAGACAATCTCTACTCTTGATGCTGAAAGCTATCCCTATGACATTGGCATGTCTTATTATGGTGGTGGTTTAGCCAGTGATGGAACTGCTCCATCTACCACTGACCAATCATTCCACTATCGTAGATATATACACAAGAGTAGTCATTTTTTGGTCTCATTTGTAGTTTTACTGGATGTAAGAAATGAGATGACCAAGAGCTTCATTGGTCAAGCCCTTCCTAAACCATCTACTTTCTATGCATGGCAATGATAGTTTGAAAGCTACATGTTTTTATAATAAAGTACTTGTGATGCCCCTTCCAATTAGTCCCATATCGGATAATTTAGGAAGGATAAAATTATTTATAACCAGTTAAGTAAGATGAACAAGCACCAATTGGATTCCTTTTGGGTTGTGGTGGTCCAAGTTGGTGTGGACCTTATCCGTCTTGCTTTTTTGTAACAAAACTGATTACAAAATGGTATCAGAGCCACGCACGTGCAGGAGCTAAGTGCCTTTTTGTAACGAAATGGATTACAAAATGGTATCAGAGCCACGCACGTGCAGGAGCTAAGTGCCACACAGGGCCTGTGCAGGAGCTAAGTGTCATACAGTGCAAAGTGCTACATTGATGGGAGACACCTCTTGAGTGCCTGGTGGATACGATCATGTGCCTCTAGCGATGAGGACGTCGCCCCTTTAAGGGGGATGGATACGATCATGTGCCTCTGGCGACGAGAACGTCGCCCCTTTAGGGGGAGTAGATTGTTATGTCCCTCTCAATTAGACTGGAATGGTTTATAACTAGTTAAGTAAGATAAACAAGCATCAATTGGATCCCTTTTGGGCTGTGATGGCCCAAGTTGGTATGGACCTTGTCCGTCTTGCTTTTTTGTAATAAAACGGGCCCGTGGGCCTGGATCGTTACGGTACTAGTTTAGCGCTAACTTAATTTAGCTCTATCATGTTCATATGACAAAGAAAAAAAAAATTTAGATGCTTAGAAAAGGAGGCAAAATAAAGGCAACAAGAAGGTTAGGGGACAATGCTGGCTCGCAATGGCCACCGATGTTTGTTTGAGAAATTAGCATTCTTTTCCAAGTAACCTTTTGATTTCACGAAACATGCATGGTTCATACCGGCTGCGGTCAATAGAGTGCACTTAGCTCATGATAATGTGGACCTTGATTTATTTTGTTTTACAATTAGCTCTAAATTAATTTTGTTTGATGCTATATAATTTCTTTTTAGTTGAGGTCTTATGGTAGAATATCAACGGGTGCGTTGCAAACATGCACTTGTTAGTGATGGACATCTTAAAATGCAACGTGTTCTAAGCCTCCCTAACATCCAGAGAGAAAGAAATAAAAAAAATGCCAGTTTTGAGTATTTGAGTAGCTGATAGGCACCCCTCTCAGCATGGTAGAGGTCCTGATTCTACTTCGTTGGGGTTATAGTCTATCATTCTTTTCAAAAAGACTAACATTGGCCTAATTTTCCTCTGCAAAATAATGGTAAGAGCCACCACCATCATGAATCCAAGACAGAATCTCTACCCAGTTCAGCTGCTGGGCAGAGATGTGCCAACTGGCTTAGCAAAGGCCAGTTGGCAACGCAGAAAATACTTAAAAGAGTTGGGTCCAAATTCCCCTGGAGCCTCTTGAGAATGCTGACCTCAGGCGTACCTAACAATGGCTCATGAAGAACCGAGTCAAACGCCAAGCGTCGTCATCTCTCCCTCTTCCCCACCTCCAACCACTGTACATAAAGAAACATACAGTATATACCAACTATAATGGAAGGCCACAAGCATTAGAAGGATCAGGTTTGGGCAGCACACATACATCATCAACAATAACAAACAAGGAGGAGAGCAGACGGCCAGCTAATGGCAGCTGAACTCTCAGGTGCTGTGCTCCTTGAGAGAAAATCCTCACCCCAAATGCCTCAAATGCCTCAAAGGCCACTGGCATTGCTCACTCCCTGCTTTTCACTGGTTAATTATCTTGTTTAGATCAATCCCTCTTGGCACCCCAAAGCTGTTAGTTCCCTGCTTCCCACTTGTTGGCTGTTCAACTCTGGCTCCCTCGCAGATGCCACTGCAGCTTCTCTTCGCCTTGCTGAGCTTGTCGTTCACCTGAGTCTCAGTTCTTTTCCTGCTATTAGGATTGATTTCATCAGACCCTTCACTCCAATTGTCACGAGAAGGACTGCGCTCCAATTTGCGTTTCTTTGGATCCTTCGCCTCCTTTCTCTCTAAAGCTGAGGTCAAGCAGCTGTCTGTGGAGCAGTCGGCACGTTCAGCTCGTTTGGGAACCAAGCTGCCTTGAGAGAAGGAAGAACTCAAGCACTCTGTCTCCACTGCAGAGGCCAGCTCCGAGAGCTCGGCCTTGGCGGCCTCCACTCCCAATGAATTCGAACTATAACCGGCAAGTGTTTCCTGTGCCTTTCTCAAAACCGATTGCAGGTACTTTCCTTGTGCTTCTATTCGGAGCTGCAAGTGCCTCTGCACCTGAAGGAGCCATTCAAATTCTTCCATCAGAGAAGAAGACTTTAGTGTAATAAGATGAGTGTAAGCATCATCTGATCTCACCTCGATTTGTTCCTGCAATTTTCTCTGCACCTCGATTTGGATCTGCAGCATGGTCCTGAAAGGAGAGAATTTTTGTAGGATAAGCAGCGTCAATTCTGTGAGAGCATACATTGAGAAAAGAAACAAGTTGTGATTTCGTTCATCGTACTCGTTGAGCTGAGCTGGATTTTTCTCCTCATCAACATGGACAGCTTCGTTTTCTATGGTGGTGTCATTACCTCCCTCGCAATCTGCTGCAGAAGACCGTTGCAGTCCAGTAAGATTAAATTTTGCTAGTTCGAACACCACAAGAACAGAACATCTATCTCACCTTTTGTTTTGTTGTCATTTGGTCTGTTTTTATCTCGATTCTTTGCTAGCCTATATTTCTGCAAGTATAAGAGCTGATTTAGTATTCATTCTTTGGAAAATTCTCCAGCTTTTAATGGCAAAGGTATTAGAATTGTTAGGGAGAGAGCATGCCTGAAGATGACTCTTCAGATGGTACAGAGTAAGGCCGGGAACTCCCATCACTCGCATCAGTGATTTTGGCGTTGCTTCTGTAATTGGATGAGAGAAACAAGAACCTCAAAATGGGGAGCAAATTAATGATTCTGAATGCAACAAAGAAAGAGATGATTGATACTTACTCTCTGCTCCACCGAGCTGAGAGACTGCTTCAACAAAGCGCTTGTGAAGCTGTCGTGTCCATTTAAGCCGTGGCTTAGCATCGACTGATAGGACCAATCCTCGGTTGTCGCCTTGGTTGGGCATTTCCTGTGAATCCATCAAGAGCCGAAGGCATGAGAACTTGGAGAAGGTATCGAGCACCCTTGGGTCCTTACCTCTCTTCCACCATATATCTACTGCTGGAGATGCTTTCCCGTTGTACCACTGCTTCACTCAATCTTATGGGTACATGAGTGGGCCTTGTGGAAGAATATATGCATGAGCTGTGGTTCATCTTTTCTCCACTCCATGTCATCTTTCTTTCATTTTTTTTTTTCTCTTTATTTTTTTTCCACTTCTTTGACTTGAAAGGGAGAGAATCTTTGGTGCAGTTAAACAGAAAAAAGCGGAACAGTTCAAATTTGGGTCTCAAAAGAATAGAAAAGAGAAAGAGAAGCTATTGTTTTCTTGCTGTTTTCCCACATCTCTCCCTCTCTTCTCTTTGCTGGATTCTCTCCCCCATTAGAAAGCCCCCACCACCTTATTGAATAATGAGGTTGCAACTTTCACCTACAGCATGCGACTTTAAATGGCGCGTATAATGGAATGCTCTTTATCATGTGTCTCTCTTAAATACCACAGCAAAGGTTATCTGATTGTCCGAAAGGAAATTTCTCATTGCAGAGGGCAGCAATATATGTATATATATTGATAGAGGTGGAAGATTGTATTTGGCTTTTCTGCTGATAGGAGAATCAAAGAATCCAATCTAGATCTCAGAGCAGAAAAATTTGGAACTTATCTTGCTCATTAATCCGTGCAGAAAATAAAGTTCAATATAAAACACAATACTCCGAAGGGCAATAATGATAACAAGATTACAAAAGAAGCAAGATGACATTTTTTATGGAATCAATCTTTTAAGCTACGTCTGTTTGGGAAAGCAGTTAAAATGCAGCACTCTCGCTGTATCCAGATAGCGACTTCACACGCTTTATATGATAATTCCTAAAAGCAATTAGTGATGGTACATAGATTTACTTCCTTCGAAAAAAAGATGGTACATAGATTAACAGTCCAAGAAAATTAGGTCATCTTATTGGCACAGGTTCTCATTTTTGTCTGGCAATAAAAACAGATACCTGAAATACTTCAGAGTGGGAGCAAATCTATGTTGTACCAGTGCTTCAGACTCTGAATTGCAGAAACAAAACCCTTCTACATTTTTGTACTAACGCCATTTTCCCTTTCTGAATCTAGGCATCATGGTACTCTGAAGCTCTTGGGATGATGAATCCTTATTAAGATTGACAAGAAAAAGGACGCTCCATTGGTATTCTAGTGGGCATTTTGGGCACTTTATACGGGTCCCCACTTCCATCTCTTTGGATATGAAAGTGTGCTCTTGCAGAATGGCAATTTTGCACCAATAGTTTCTGGTTTCAATTCTGTAAGCATGAATACATTTATTTCAGAGGAAAGTGTTGTAAGTTATCGCTTAAACCAAAAAATTATGGGAAAGTCTCGCCGACTTCTCTATTTTCTGTCAAAAAAAAAAAAAAAGTTGTTGCTGCTTAACTAACCCAGAAGACATGGATGAGAAAATTCACTTGCATTTCTTGAGACATTGCTTGTTAAAAGTACTTTCCCAAATCAGAAGTTGATTATTGGTTGATCTTTGAAGTGTTGTTGTACCATTAACAAACATTCTCATGGTTGTTAATCATTCAAAGCTACAAATTTTAGATGCTGATATAGTATTGAAGCAATTAGAGGTCATCTTAGTACAATATTATATTCTAACCTTGTGTAGGTGCAATGGTGCACAATCAAACTAAGAATAAGAGGATCAGAAAAAATATCCACCCATTCAACAGCACCAGTTCTAGTCCTTAATCTCATTTCCTCCAAGAAAATTTCCTTTTGTTTTGCAAATTCAGTACCTACTTTTAGAGTGAAAGCAAACACACATCAATTAGAATGAAATCTTGCTTTCATCTTTTACGGTTTCAGGAGGGGCATTCTTTGGCCATATTACAAATTGATCTGGAAGGCGGTTACGCTCAAAAAAATTTAAATTTTTAGTTGATTAGCTCTTCGTAATTAGCTTCACACTAGGGAAGTGCTTGCTAAAAAGAATTGGCCTGTCAGTACTAATTGCTCTCCCTGCAACACATGATAGTTTCCTATTTGTTTCTGAGTCGTGCTTTTAGAAGTAGTTGTGGTCTTGATTTGCCAACCATCTTCAAATCAAATAAAAATCACACAATCTTAATCGCCTATAGACTTTTTGAAGGGGAAGACGCATCCCTAGTTCATAGAGGCTAGCATGGGACAAGTTGTTTCTCTCCATTTGATGGCACCTTTGGAAGAAAGCTATGCTAGAATCTTTTCTTCCAAATCCTTATCTCTATTCTCAATTATTCAAAGGGTTATCTTCTCTTTTCAGTTGTGGGTTGTATCTCCATGGGCAAGGCTCGAGAGGCACATAATCTCTTAAAATCATTGTTAGATACGAGCTGATTGTATCTGTTGTGCATTCCCTACTTTTCATTGTAAATATTTTCTCTTAATGAAAGGAGGGCTTAGTTCCTCCATTTACAGTCAAAAAAAAAAAAATAAAGCCTTTACAGATTCATCTTAACACACCCTAGCCTTTCTTTTGTGAGTCATGAAGATGGCATGCTGGGATGTTGGATTTGTTATGGTAGTTCAAAGATCTGACTTACTATATGTGACCTCTAAGAATTGTACCTATAATGAAAGTTATGTCAAACAGCTGTTTACCAGATCTTATTGAGCATGAGCAAATAGTCATGTCTCTCAGAATGCTTTTCATTTTGTGAAAGCATTCTGCATTTTCTTCTCGTTTTGTCAGTTATTTAAATATATATATCCGTATATAAATCTAGTAAAGCTGAGCTATATTCCCACAACTTTCATCAATATTCATATCTATCTCAATGTCAGAGCATTGCAGGCAAAAAAAGGGCCGGGTATATGCCATTGCTTCTCTTTTCCAACTCTTTGCCGTAGTTTACCTCCAACACAGTTACACAGCAAAGAAAGGCGTCCACACAAATATATAAAACATTTAAAGAATAGCAGAGATGCCTGCAATTTAGGTATCTTTTCTTTTTAACCAGCTGTTGTACTTTGGAATGCTTTCTTGCTTTAATATGTTCCGATACAAGAAAAGCAGATTCTGGGATGATGCTGAGAGACCCAAGGTCATTAGGCTGAAGGTGAGTCTATCATAAGTCATTTGACAAAGGTACCCAACAATAATTCTTAAAGAGCTCATCAAAGTTGATCATCTAAATCCAAAAGCATGCAAAGGAGGTGAGGATATGGCCCAAGGAATCAAGAAAAGGACTAAGAAGATACCCCACTTTAAGAATTTCCCCATAAATCATTGCAACCGCATGGGTGCTACCCAAAAAACTTCCAATATTATGTGAGCATGATTTCACATTGGTGCAATGGTCTTCAAGATAGAGATGATATAGGGATGGTGGTATTCCCATGATGGGCTATATCACTTTTTTCACCAACCTGCCATTGTCTCCTTGACTCATCATAATTCAAAGGAAAAATGGTTAAAGATGAAATGATCTTCTTTTTTGAGGACAAAGGACAACATAATCTTGGTCTAGAAGATTCAATTCCTTGGCTGAGCCTAACAAGACATTAGAAGCCTGGCTCAGGTAACCATAACCATTACCATGACCCATCTTTTAACGTGACCTGGCTGCTGGCTTGATATGTACTGTCCGATTTGCATGCAGAGAATCAAGAACAATGATTTGAAAACTGGGGTGAGATCTTCGGGTTTTTCTAAAGAGCAAGACCTCCATTGTCTCTACACTGCTTAAAGGTCTACACTTGTTTGTAGAGGGGAACATTCTCTGTAAAGGGGATGCTCAACTTAGTCACTGTGCTGTGTCAACAGCAATCTCCCCACTGCTGAAAACCAGGTAGATCTAACAAATCTGTTCCTTTCTGTCTCTACAATCTCAATCCTAATCCTCGTACATATCTTTCTGACTAATATATTTGGGGGAAAGTTTCCACCTTCATCCATTGCTTGGCAAAAAAAAAAAAAGACCACACTAGTATACTTCATATAATACTTGGAGCATCCAGGCACAGGAAGAAAACCTTAAAATTTTAGTGCATAGGCTGAACCACCATAGATTAACATATCAGGTCTGACCCAATCAGCACCTACCATGGATGCTTTTATTATTACCTCTACTTCAAGCATTTACCAAATCTATTAGGCCTTTATTTACATATCAATTTGTGAAATACTATGAGTCCAGTAACATATAGGAAAGGCTGTAAGACCACAGGATGTGAAGATGTACACTCCAAACAAAATGGCTGACCAAGAAATACAGGTATAACATTGTATTTACTGAAGAATGATAATTTATGACCATAATTCATTCAGTAACATGTCACCCTAGCCCACTCTATCAGCCCATGGACCACTGAGAGACTTCCTACTCCCAATAATGTATACATTTGGCTGGGTAATTGATAAAACTTAAATCACCATAATGAGACAACATAATGATATGTCGATATCATGATATAATTAACAGGTGATACTCTTTTAGGCATTTAGACTGGAACAGAGTCTAGCTATATTAACCATGACAGCCTTCACAAAATGTTTGCTGTCCTATTTTGATACCCTATATTCCATCTCATCCCAAAGGCTTGAAAAGATGGTGACAGAGCAGGACATGGTGTGCTTTGGCAAAGGAAATCATGTAGAAACCTTATCCACAAAAAGAACTTGTAAATAGAAATTTCATAATAGATGGAAGTCCAAACAAGCTTAACTGCTCTGTAGCATTAGCTAATGACCTACTTTATCATCAGAAATAGAAAAGCCTAAATGCAAGGCTGCTAATCTAGATCTTCTTAAATATTGAGCCTTTTGTTTCCCAACTTTGCTAAACACGAAGGCTCCACTATCAGTAGCAATCATCCTCTCACTAGCCGTAAGGTATTCCATTCTAAGAGCTGTAAGCTAAACAATCTAGGCATTTCTTAAAATTGGGAATGAGTTGATTTCTTCTCTCACCAAATTGAATTCAGATAGGCTCATTGGACATTTGCTTAAATCTTTGACACCTTTCTTTAAATGAGAGAAGATGAGTTATACCCAACTATTTATCTTAACTTGTCACCTGCTAACAAAAAAAAATTAACAAGCTCAACTGACATGAACTGCTGAAAAAAAAATAATTTGCAACTGTATATATAAACAATCTTGAATCCATGAAAGCACCCCAGGATATTGGACTTGAGAAGTGGCGTGATTGATTGCCATAGAAATGGATTCCATTTCGAAACAATTTTACATCAATCAGTCATACTTCCTTGACCCTCTAAATTATCTACTCTGTATCATCAAAATATACCATGCTGATCATGCACATCATGAAAACTGCAAAACATTATTGGTGTAGATTAAATAATTTTTATTAAGACCCAACAAATTAGAGTAATATTTCTTTTAAGTTTGATTCCTTCCATATAAAATGCACCACTCTTCCCAACTTTCAATGCAGATTTTTCAGGCGTTTTTCCTCTGTCCAATAACCCACAGAGATGGCCCATCTTTTCCCTCTCTTCATAACCCAAGAAAGCATTAGTGGACAATTCCATGGTCACATTTTCTGAATGAACTTTCTCTTTTCTCATCAGAACCTTTCCTTGTCACATATGGACTTTTGTGGTCCACCTCCAAACCTTCTCCACAGCCCCTCACCCGTTGCTACAGCTACGAAAGAAACATCCATCCATGACGTTATGTGAACCGTGTAAAAAAGCTTAAGCATTTGATGGTGGAGCAATGTTCTTGCACGTAAAATTGTCAAGCAGATATTAGGGGCAACCCTCAATGTAGGAGAGATGACACCACCTTCTCATCATTCATTGAGTCCTTATGCCTTAATGATTTGGAGTTCCAAAGAAGAGATGTCACTTGATCGAATGGCAGAGACATACCTTCACTAGCTTGACTTAACCGACTTTTCATCTCTCTAAAATGGAATGATTTATTATCTTGACTTGTTCTCATTCCTCTTGATTACAATCTTAGATTTGCTACTATTGACTTAAATTTTTAGATTTAAAGTCAAAATAGTGCAGCAACATGGGTGGAAAAACTTGGAAGACTTAGAGCAGCCCTAAAGAGATGATCATCAGATAGAATGAACGTCACTAAAGAAATTAGGCAAAACTTACTCCACGGCATCAACCTACTAGATAAAAAGGAAGCGACCACTCAATGGACTTATCTATGCCAGGGGTGACCACTCAAAATTTTAAGGGAGTCTTTGACTGAGATATATAAAAAGGAGGAGCTTTACTGGAGATGGAGATCAAAACTAAATTGGCTAATTGGATCACATCTTTAGTAGCTACATTAGAAGGATAGCTTAACTCTCAAGAAGAAATTATTTTTCAGCTTCATGATTTCTTTAAAGATCTATCTGGTGTACCATCCTTTCTCTCAGTAATCATTGATTGAAATTGCCTCTATGATCTCCTCGTGGCTGACTTGAGTACTCCTAATAGATCAAATGGCTGTCCAAGAAGGCAAATCAAATGTAAGTAAGGGTTGTGACATAGGGATCCTCCCTCTTCAACTCTCTTTGTCCTTGTAGCTGATGTTCTTACCAAACTATTAAAGTAGACTGGGATGGTTGGTGATTTCCATAGCTTTTATAATGTTAGAAGTGTAATAACCCGTCTCATTAATGGTCCTATTTTATTGACTAACGTTTCTCCTATTAAAAAGTGATAACAGCCCCCCCTTAATACCTGAACGCTTGCTTGATGGGGCATGCGGTGAAGGAATTGGGTATAAAAAGGGACCCTTCCTAAGATTTTAAAACATGGTTCTCGAGAGAGAAACCTAATAAGCGGAGGCATTGGAATTGAGTCCCTGATCAAGAGCAATCCTAAAGGCATACACCATCAGAATGCGATGGCTCGTTGATTAGAAGACCGATCCATCGAGAAGAGAAAGGGTCAAGAAGAGAAAGGGAAGATCAATCGAGATCCCTAAAGAAAGGAAGATCAAGATCCTGTGCAGTCCAAAGGAAAACCAGGAAGATCGGATTCCTTACCCTCATCGGATAGACCATTAAATAATAATGGCTGGAGGTAATTATCGATCATAATAATATATTGATATCGTGATTAATATGTTTAAGCAAATTAAGTCTTACATTTGGTATCAGAGCTTTTTAAAACCTCTGCCTTATTTTGTGAAGATTTTTATCCAAGTTTCTCTTTTCAAGCAATTTATGCCGCGTGTTTTCCGTTTTCAGTTTTTCGGATCTCAGGTTTCGATCAGTTCTGATCTTTGTTCACGGGATTGACAGAAACCATTAAACCTATTGGAGATTCCAATTTTTGCGGAAACAAAACGTGGCCTCTTTCTTTTCTAATAAAGATTTCTTTCTGGCATTAAAGGATTCCCGAATTCTTTTTTGGGTATTAAAGAGATAGCATTAAAGAAAGAAAAAGAAAAGAAACGTAGCATTAAAGAAAAGAAAAAACTAAAGAAGAGAAATGCAGCGGAAACGTGGCTTCAATAACCACATGCGGTGACATATTAAAAAGGAGAGAAAACTTTCGGTTTTCGCTTTTCTCGCTTATGGTCTTTCCGTTCTCTCATGGGATTTAAAATCTGGATTGGTTGGATTTTAAATGCATTTATTATCTGTTTAATGTTTTATTAAATCATGTAACATGATTTATTTTTATCATTTGTTTCTTGAGTTTAAATTTTTGTATTAAAATACGCCTCCTGAGTCTCTATGCCTACGGTGTTTTGCATAGACTGGCTCAAGGGAATAATGAGCTACGGCCGGACGTATTTTAATTAACAAAAAATTTTCTTAAGATGATAATTTTAAAATTTATTAAATAGATATTGAAATGTTGTCTTCTGTTCTGCGTACTAGATTTATTCTTTGCATGAATTTGATGGTAGTGTGAAAATCATAGTGCAAATCCTTTCAAGGTCTATTGGTCAGTTGGTGTCTAGAAAGGTAAGGAGATTGTGGTTACTTAATTGGTTCCGTTGACTGACCTAAGGAAAGCAACGGGGGGACCCCCACTTCTCTTTCACTGGCCTGGCCAATTTGACTAACTCAGATCTTGATTTGAAATTGTTACGTTGATTAAGATCACTACCTAATAATCATGCTAAATTGGTTAATCTATATGCATATAATGTCATGTGATCAATATGATGTTGATTAATTGAGGAGTAGCCATAGCATCTTTGATTAATCAAAATTATATATTAAGTTGCAAAGATCACATAAGGTTAGATGACATTAATTGTGACTAATTATATTAATGTAATGAATCTTATCCCACAGGAATTTTTGTTGCACTAATATAATTAATTAGGATGCGATAACAAATTATTTTCTTAATTACCCATAGGAATTAAGAAAGGAATGTAATTTGTTAGTCACATCATTAAGCTAATGAGTCTATTTGAGTATAATAACTTAGCCCACAGGTAGTTATTGTATGTTATTGATTCATGTTATTGCATGTTTACATTGGTAAAATATGACATCAAGCATTATGCCTCAAATTCAATTACATGAACATGATTTTATTTTTATGCAGCTATTTTGCCTATTAATATTTCTGATATGAAATGTGACATTTCCGATTTAAGTGGTGATAATTATAAATTATGGAAGGAGAGAATTCTTCTTCAATTAGGGTGCATGGACATTGACTATGCTATCAGGAAGGATGAACCACATTCAGTTACATCTACTAGCACTCAGGCTGAGATTGCTGCGTATGAACGATGGGAACGTTCCAATCGCCTCAGTATGATGTTCATACGTACTAAAATTTCTGCTAGTATACGTGGTTCAATTCCTGAGTGCAAAAATATCAAGGAACTTTTGAAGGCTATTGATGCACAATTTGAGTCTTCAGATAAGGCAATGGCTAGCACCCTAATGACAAAATTATCATCAATTAAGCTCACTTCGGTTGGAGGTGTGCGTGAGCACATCATGAAGATGAGGGACATTGCGGCTCAGCTGAAATCCCTAGAGGTTGAGATGTCAGAATCTTTCTTGGTGCACTTTATTTTGAGCTCACTCCCACAGTAATATAGTCCCTTCAAAATATCTTACAATACACATAAGGACAAATGGTCAATTAATGAACTTCTGACCATGTGTGTTCAAGAGGAAGGGAGGCTGATTTTAGAAATGGGAGAAAGTGCACATTTAGTCACTCAGAGAAAGACTAAAGCTCCCAAAGCCAAACGCAAAGGAAAGGGTAAAGTATCCATCCATACAGAAGACAAGAATGAGTCCAAGTGCTTCTTTTGCAAGAAGAAAGGGCATATAAAGAAAGATTGTCTCAAATTCAAAGCTTGGCTTGACAAGAAAGGTACTCTAACCTCATTCGTATGTCATGAATCCAATTTGGTTATATGTCATAACACATGGTGGATTGATTCTGGTTCTACAATCCATGTTTCAAATACCTTGCAGGGTTTTCTAAATCAAAGGAAACCATTGAGAAGTGAACAAAGCATCTATTCAGGAAACAAGATGGGTTCACATGTGGAAGCAATTGGAACGTGCAGACTTATTTTACATTCTGGTTTTGTTTTGGATTTGGAAAAGACATTTTATATTCCAAGTTTCTCTAGAAATTTGATTTCAGTATCAAGGCTTGTACCAGCAGGATACTCCTTTAATTTTAATAAAAGCTCTGTTGATTTATTTTATAAATCTAAGCTTATTGGGAATGGTACATTGTCAGACAATCTTTTCCAAATCAATTTGAAAAACAATACCACCTATAATGTGATGCACGCCCAAACTGGTATGAAAAGATGTGTTATAAATGAGAATTCCTCTATTTTGTGGCATTGGAGATTAGGTCATATCTCCATTGAGAGAATTAAAAGATTAGTAAAAGATGGACTACTTGATACTCTTGATTTTACTGATTTTGACACTTGTGTGGACTGCATAAAGGGAAAGCAAACCAACAAGTCCAAGAAAAATGCCAAAGAAGTTCGAAATACTGAAGATCATACATACGGATATCTGTAGCCCAGATATGGATTCGTATGGTCAGAGATACTTCATCTCATTTATTGATGACTATTCACGATATATGTATCTCTACCTACTTCATAATAAGAACGAAGCATTAGATGCCTTTAAGGTATTTAAGGCAGAAGTAGAGAAACAATGCGGCAAGCAAATTAAAATCGTGAGGTCAGATAGAGGTGGAGAATATTATGGTAGATACACTGAGAATGGACAAGCACCTGGTCCGTTTGCTCGGTTTCTTGAAGAAAATGGAATTGTTGCACAATACACCATGCCAGGGTCTCCTGACCAAAACGGTGTAGCTGAAAGGAGAAACCGGACATTATTGGACATGGTAAGGAGCATGATTGTCAGCTCTAACTTACCTAAATCCTTGTGGACTGAAGCTCTTAAAACTGCTGCGTATATATTGAATCGGGTTCCAACCAAGGCTGTTTCCAAAACGCCATTTGAGTTATTTAAAGGTTGGAAACCAAGTCTGCAACATATACGTGTTTGGGGATGTCCATCTGAAGTAAGAGTCTATAATCCACAAGAAAAGAAACTAGACCCAAGGACCATTAGTGGATACTTTATTGGATATGCTGAGAAGTCCAAGGGTTATAGATTTTATTGTCCATCTCACAGCACTAGGATTGTGGAATCAAGAAATGCAAAATTTCTTGAGAATGACTTGATCAGTGGGAGTGATCAATCTCAGTATTTGGCTTCTTCTGAGAAAGATCATTCAGTTATTCCAGCTTCCACTTCAAGTGAGGGATTGGTTGTTATTTATAGCACTCCTCAAACTCAATTAAGTGCTCAACAACCAGTCATTGAGATTTCACAAGCTGATGGTAATCTAGAAGATCGTGTTGTTCATCAACAATCAGTTGTGCAAGATCAAGAGGTCATTGACACAACATTAAGAAGATCAACTAGAATAAAGAAATCAGCAATTCCTAGTGATTATGTTGTGTATCTACATGAATCTGACTATAACATTGGAGCCGAAAATGATCCTGAAACGTTTTCACAAGCCATGAGTTCTAAGGAATCAAACTTGTGGTTCAATGCCATGAAAGACGAGATGGAATCTATGGCATCTAATCGAGTCTGGGATCTTGTTGAGTTGCCTGATGGTGTAAAAGCCATTGGATGTAGATGGATCTTCAAAATAAAGAAAGACTCACAAGGCAACATTGAGAGATATAAAGCAAGACTCGTTGCCAAAGGATTCACTCAGAGGGAAGGAATCGACTACACGGAGACATTTTCTCCTGTATCCAAGAAAGACTCTCTTCGAATAATTATGGCATTGGTAACTCATTTTGATTTTGAGTTACATCAAATGGATGTGAAGACCGCATTCCTTAATGGAGATCTAGAGGAAGAGGTTTACATGAAACAGCCTGAAGGATTTTCTCTAGTGATGGTGAGCATTTGGTTTGCAAGCTTAAGAAATCCATATATGGATTGAAACAAGCCTCACGTCAGTGGTATTTAAAATTTCATGATGTGATCTCTTCCTTTGGTTTTAAAGAGAACATCATGGATCAATGTATATACCAGAAGGTTAGTGGGAGCAAAATTTGTTTCTTGGTCCTATATGTGGATGACATTCTACTTGCAACCAATGATAAAGGGTTGCTATATGAGGTGAAATAATTTCTCTCCAAAAATTTTGATATAAAAGATATGAGTGAGGCATCTTATGTCATTGGCATTAAGATTCATAGAGAAAGATCTCGAGGCATTTTGGGATTGTCTCAAGAAACTTATATCAATAAAGTCTTGGAGAGATTTCGGATGAAAAATTGTTCACCAAGTGTTGCACCTATAGTGAAGGGTGACAAGTTCGCTTTGAACCAGTGCCCTAAAAATGAACTTGAACGGGAACAGATGCACAACATTCCATATGCTTCAGCTGTTGGAAGCCTAATGTATGCTCAGGTTTGCACAAGACCTGACATTGCATTTGCAGTAGGAATGTTGGGAAGATATCAGAGTAATCCAGGTTTAGACCACTGGAGAGCTGCTAAAAAGGTCATGAGGTATCTTCAAGGGACCAAGGACTACATGCTCATGTATAAACAATCTGATCGTTTGGAGATAGAGGGCTACTCAGATTCGGACTTTGCTGGCTGCGTTGATTCTCGGAAATCAACATCAGGATTTATATTTATGTTAGCTGGTGGAGCCATATCATGGAGGAGTGCAAAGCAGACCTTGACTGCTACCTCTACTATGGAAGCAGAGTTCGTTGCTTGTTTTGAGGCTACATTGCAAGGTGTATGGTTGAAGAGTTTCATCTCAGGGCTTAGAATTGTTGACTCCATTACTAGGCCAATTAAACTGTACTGTGACAATTCAGCTACTGTATTTTTGGCTAAAAACCATAAGAGTGGTAGTCGAAGTAAACATATCGACATTAAGTATTTAGCCATAAGAGAACGTGTTAAAGAGAACAAAGTGGTCATAGAACACGTTAGCACTGAATTGATGATAGCTGATCCTTTGACTAAAGGCATGCCAATTAAGAAGTTTAAGGATCATGTGATAAGAATGAGAGTTGGTTCCATGATATAATTGTATTGATAACAATTTATACAAAGAAATTCTTATTTCAATTGTTTGTTTATTTCTCGTTCAGGTGTACACGTTATATGACTTTTGAGAAATGACAAACTTTTCTTTTGGACTCTGAATAAACATATGGTTTATTCATTATGTTATGTTGTCACATTTGGAATAGTGGTAAAGAAATTGAATGCATTGTAATACATAGAAGATAATACTCAATTATAGAGGACCTATCGCTATGATTCATGTATTTAGTTTCTTATTCAGTGTTGATAAAATATACGGACCAAGTGGGAGAATGTAATAACCCGTCTCATTAATGGTCCTATTTTTATTGACTAACGTTTCTCCTATTAAAAAGTGATAACAGCCCCCCCCCTTAATACCTGAACGCTTGCTTGATGGGGCATGCGGTGAAGGAATTGGGTATAAAAAGGGACCCTTCCTAAGATTTTAAAAACATGGTTCTCGAGAGAGAAACCTAATAAGCGGAGGCATTGGAATTGAGTCCCTGATCAAGAGCAATCCTGAAGGCATACACCATCAGAATGCGATGGCTCGTTGATTAGAAGACCGATCCATCGAGAAGAGAAAGGGTCGAGAAGAGAAAGGGAAGATCAATCGAGATCCCTAAAGAAAGGAAGATCAAGATCCCGTGCAGTCCAAAGGAAAACCAGAAAGATCGGATTCCTTACCCTCATCGGATAGACCATTAAATAATAATGGCTGGAGGTAATTATCGATCATAATAATATATTGATATCGTGATCAATATGTTTAAGCAAATTAAGTCTTACAAGAAGTTGTTACTTCGCTAATGATTTCCTCTTATTTAGTACTGTAGAGAAGGAGAGCCTCTAGTAGTCAAGGCAATTCTACTTGCAATCAGAATGCATCAGGTTTCAAGATCAATTTCCATGGGAGTTTAGTAATTTATTCTAAATGTGAATGAAGAGGTGACCATGTCCTATACTATCCTACTAAATTACAAAAAGGAGAGCCTCCCATATATTTGGGACGACCTCTATGTGATCGCAAGATTTTAAAGTAGTTCTGGATATCGCTTATGGAAAAAGTTCAAAAAAATCTTGTCTTCTAAAGAAGGGTTACTCTCTATCAAGGAAAGGTTATGCTTTATTAATTCTGTTTTGACAATGCTTCTATCTTACTTCATGTTTGTATTCAAACTCCTTTACTGAGTAAATAGGAAAATTGACAGCAAAAGAAGAGCTTTCTTACGGATAGGGAATGAAATAGCTAGTAATTTCAACGGCCTAGTAAAATAGGAAACTATCTACAGAGAAAAGAAGGAAGGTGAGTTGAGAATCCAGAATCTCAAAAGCATAAATTTGGCAATACTGGTGAAATGAGTATGAAAGTTTGTTAACAACTAAGTTACAAAAGGTATTGTCCATACTAAGCTTATCTCTAAAGCTTATTACTCAAAGAATGGATTCACCATGAGGGTGTAATGAAGGATGAAGAGAGCACCACCAATTTGGAAAGATATTAGCAAGGACTAGATGCCTTCTAGAATTGCTTATCCTATAGACTTAAAAATGTTGAGAACAATATATTAACATTGTTGGATTGCCCTTGCTTCCATTGCCTACATCTATGAAAATTTATATGGTTGTATCACGAAGAAATAATCTTTGGTGACTTTATTTTGAAGCTATAAGGCATAGCAGTGGATGATGCATACATGAGGTCTACTTCTAGCCGTTGAATCCTTATAGTTAGTGTTGACGCCGAGTCATTTTCTTCAAACGCCGGGGAAACGGACATCCTCCTCGCCGGACTCCTAAAAAAAAGTCCCCGGAGACCGGATGCTCCGGTGGGGACCCTTCGACACTCAAGTTAGTCACTCGGGAACAGACGAGAACTGACTAGCAAAGGAAGATAGAAAGTTTGGGTTTAACTAGTAGGGATAAGCTAGAAAAATCAGAGTTCTTGGATTCCTACTTACAGTGAGAGTGTGCACTTTTATACCTGTTCGAAGATACACCCTTCGATTTCGGAAGATTGCTTATTTCAAGGTGCCTCGTTCAATAACGGACAAAAAGATAAGGCTGACAGTGACAGATCGTACTGTCACTATGCACGTCGGAGGTATCCTGCATCACCTGTTAGTACGGCCTCACAAGTATCTGGCATCCATGGTTATACCTGGTGCGCGCCACTGCCGGATGTGACCGTGCACAATTGTAGGCGTAGGCGGGTGGTGGACCTTACGCTGTAACGGGGTATGGTCATGCACAATGACAAGCACGCGATGGACCATACACCATTATGAGGTATGGCCACACACTGCTACGGATGTGCGGCAGACCACGCGGACATGCCAGGTGGCCCGAGGCTATAGGTTGTTGGGCTCAAGGGCCAGACCATGTATCGGGTACTGTTCATGCAGCCCGAAACCAAGGGAGTCTTGGGGGTTGAGATACTGCTCATAGGGTCCGGGAGCTATGGCTCGAGGCTGACTGGAACTCGAAGCCGGGCACTGTTCATGTATCCCAAGACCGAGGGGGTCTCGAGGGTTGAGATACTGTTCATAGGGCCCGGGAGCTGTGGCTCGAGGCTGAGACTAGAACTCGAAGCTGGGCACTGTTCATGTAGCCCAAGACCGAGGGGGTCTCGGGGGTTGAGATACTGTTCATAGGGCCTGGGAGCTGTGGCTCGAGGCTGAGACTGAAACTCGAAGCCGGGCACTGTTCATGTAGCCCGAGATTGAGGGGGTCTCGGGGGTTGAGATACTGTTCATAGGGCCCGGGAGCTGCGGCTCAAGGCTGAGACTAGAACTTGAAGCTGGGCATTGTTCATGTAGCCCAAGACCGAGGGGGTCTCGGGGGTTGAGATACTGTTCATAGAGCCCGGGAGCTGTGGCTCGAGGCTAAGACTGGAACTCGAAGCCGGGCACTGTTCATGTAGCCCGAGACCGAGGGGGTCTCAGGGGTTGATATACTATTCATATGGCCCGGGAGCTGTGGCTCGAGGCTGAGACTGGAACTCGAAGCCGGGCACTGTCCATGTAGCCCGAGGCCGAGGGGGTCTCGGGGGTTGAGATACTGTTCATTGGATACCGAGGGAGGCTCAGGAGGCTAAGAGGGCCTCCATCAGCCACCGTTACCATTTATTTTGACGGCGTTGGATCAGCCATATTAGATGCCCCCTCACCCCTGAGACAGAGTAGGCCCACCCCAGCAAGGAGAAAGGGGTATCACCTTTCAAGTGGCTGATCCCCATCCTTTGCGAACCGCTCCCAGACACGTGTCTCTGGGCACTGCAATGACTTTATGCGGGCGTTATGTGGGACGTGAAAGGGCGGCCACTACCGTCCACCCGATCTGCGGCGATCGTCCTCGAAGCAGGGTTGATCCTTTGAAGTCTATGAGGAAAGTCGTGCCATCATTGCCCATCATAACGATGACCTCAGCGGCGTCCCACCATTGGCTGGAGGCAGATCGTATCACGCGTCGAGCGGTCACCGAGGTAGCACAGCCTATGGTGGAAGTCCGCGTGGCTGATGAGACAAGGCGGGACAATTTGAAACTGAATAAAACTCGGGTAGGGGGTTGAATCTAGCCACACTACTCATGCCATCGTTGTCTTCTTCCTCTGATTCTCTGATTTTCTGCCTCCTGGCCTTCCCTGCAACCTGAGAGCCCGCGCACACCATTTTCTTCCCCAGGTCAGCTCTTCGTCTCTTCTAGACCTCTCTATTCCTTCTTCCATCAATGAGTTCTCAGTCCTGGACCTCGGAGGATGATTCAGAGGATCATCTTTCTCCTGAGAGGCTTCATGCTTCTCCTTCTTCTCCCCCTTCTCCTTCACCTCCTCTTGAGTGGTCCTTTGATTCGGAGGACCGCGTCCCTCTGGCCCAGCGGCGGGTCACCGGGGAGGCTCCCGTAGGGAGGCGCCCGGCGGCGGCTGGCAGGGCCCCATCGAGGAGACGCAAGGTGAAGGCCGGCACCTCCTCGAGGGTGGGGGTGGAATCCCCAGAAGGGGTCGCCTCCACGGCGACAGGCCAGGATTTGGCGAATATCCAGGCCCGTTACCGAATCTTCCAGGATATCGGGCTCTATCTTCCGACCCCCGACGATAGAGTGATCTCATCTCAACCAGGCCGAGTGGCCATTTATGAAATTTCCCTGAGGCTGGGCCTCTGCTTACCTTTTCCTCCTTTTTTCATAAACCTCCTTGACTATTACTCCTTGACCCCTTCTCAGTTGGTCCCAAACTCTCTTCGGGTCGTTAGTGCCTTCATCGTCCTCTGCCATCATCTCCACATTACTCCTCGAGTCTCTCTCTTTCGCTCTTTCTACATCCTCCGGGCTCAGAAGGGTTGGTGGCTGTTTCAGCCCCAACCCGGCCGAGTCCTTAAGCTTCTTCTTCCTACCTCTGTTAAGGGATGGAAATCTCGATTTTTCTTTGCCAATCTGGACCAAGTTAAGCCCCGGTGGGAGGACCCCGACCTTCGAGGTAACATGAATTCCACTGTCCATCCTGAAGACAAAGAAGCGTTGGGGCAACAATTGACTACTGACATCCCTCGGTACAACCTGCTTCTAACAGAGGAAAACCTCCAGTCGGCGGGTCTCATCTCCCACCGTGGTAAGTCTCCCTCACACTTAGTCAAAGTCTTCCTGTTTCGTTCTCGTTTTTTTTTTTGACTGACCCCGGCCGATGTTGCACAGCCATGAAGGTCCCGACCCGCAGACTCATGAAGGCCACTGCCAAGAGGAGGAGGGCCCAGGAGGGGCCGAGTGAGGGGCAGCAAGCACTAGCCCCGAAATGCCCGACAGTGTGGGTGCCCGAGCCACCTGCACCGCAAGAGCCTCCAGCCGTCGGAGATCGATCTGACGGCCGACACCCCGCCAGAAAGGGCGGTGGCCGAGGATGCAACAACAGAGGAGCCGACGATAGCGGAGGAGCCGGCGATAGCGGAGGAGCCGACCACGGAAGAGCTGCCTATAGCGGAGGAGCCCCCCTCCCCGTGGACTAGTCCTCGCTGAGGTAACAAGGAGCTGGGGTGAGGGACCGTCGGGGGTAGCAAGTCCGCCCCCGGAGCAGATACCAGCAAGCAACCCTCCGTGCGCCGAGTCCAAAACCGCCGAGGTTGCTGGAGGAAATGGAGCCAGACCGAGGCTGCATCGGGACTCCATTTTGGACGATGGGCGCTGGGTGGAGCGGCTCATCTCACCAATCCTCGTGCCCAAGGTCTAGGAAGAACTTAGCTATTTGAAGGCAGCCACGTTCTTCCGTGAGTCCTACGCTGCCCTGGTCAAAGTAAGTAGTCTCACAGCTCCTTGCCTTTAGATTTCCCTTTTCTTCTTCCTTTCTCTTTTTGACATGAAGCCTGCATGCAGATTGTGAACTCCTTGGCTGCTACAAGGAGGTCATCCATGGGGGAAAGACCCTCATGCGGGAGGCCCAGAAAGAGGCCGAGGAGGTTCGTGCTCGAGCGGAGGCGACCGAGAGGGCCTTGGAATCGGTCAGGACCACCCGGGCCGATGTGATAAAGGCAGCCGAGAGCCGGGCAGAAGTTGAGACCAACCTTTGCGGGCGGCCCTCATCCAATTGATGGAGGCCGAAAGCACCGTCGTGGTCAGGGACCTGCATATTTTAGAGTTGACCGCGACCATCCAGGTGGCCGAGAATTGGGTGGGCGAGGCCGAGGAGAGGGCGAAGGAGACCGAGGAGGAAACGGGTCATGCCCTGGAGGCTGAGAGGGCAGCGGCGGCATCTTTAGCTGCAGAGAAGGAAGCTCGAGCTGCCGAGGTGGAGGCAGCTGTTGAGGCCAGGGCTGCCAGGACCATAGAGGAGTTTAAGGCGTCCGAGCGCTTCATGGACGAGCTGGCCGAAGTTTCGGTGGAAGCGTATCTCCAGGGGTTTCAGCGTGGAAAGGAAAAGGTCGCCCGAGACCTGGACTTTCCACAGGCCCTTGAGGTCGAGCCAGAGCGTCTCTCCGAGGTTGGCTCGTCTAATGACGAGCCCGCACCGGCCGAACCGTGAGCTTCAAGTTATATTTTACTTTCACCTCATTTTTTTTTGCAAGTCCGACTTGATCGGCATTTTGTAAACACTTCGAATTAATGAAGCACAATTTTTCCTTCAATGAAAATTGTCTTTTTCCAATTGCAGTTTCTACCCCAAGTCCTTTGGCTGCCGACGTGGGACCCTTAGGGGCTTCGTCGGTACCGAGGAGCAACCTTTGACTCATTCTCGAATAACCTTGACTTAGCCATGTAGGATCGAATACTAGAGTCGAGGAGTATGGACTCCCGATGACCAATGGAGCATCGGACTCGGAAGGCCAAGATATACTCGGGCTTCTAGGAGCCAATTGCACGCCGCATTGTCAATGGTATACTGGGCTCCGTGCCTGGCTGGCCCAGGGCTTTTTGGGCTGATCGAGGTCGGGCTTTAGTTGTTGAGAGCCTATGGTACATCACTCTACCAGTGGTGCATTGGGCTTCGTGCCTGGCTAGTCCAGGGCTATTTGTGCTGACCGGGGTCGGGCTTTAGTTGTTGAGAGCTGATGGTATATCGCTCTGCCAGTGGTACATTGGGCTTTGTGCTTGGCTGGTCCAGGGCTTTTCGGGCTGACCGGGGTTGGGCTTTAGTTGTTGAGAGCAGATGGTACATCGCTCAGCCAGTGGTACACTGGGCTTTATGCCTGGCTGGCCCAGGGCTTTTTGGGCCGACCGGGGTCAGACTTTAGTTGTTGAGAGCCGATGGTACATCGCTCAGCCAGTGGTACACTGGGCTTTGTGCCTAGCTGGCCCAGGGCTTTTTGGGCCGACCAGGGTCGGGCTTTAGTTGTTGAGAGCCGATGGTACATCGCTTTGCCAGTGGTACACTGGGCTTTGTGCCTGGCTGGCCTAGGACTTTTTGGGCCGACTGGGGTCGGGCTTTAGTTGTTGAGAGCCGATGGTACATTTCTTTGCCAGTGGTACACTGGGCTTTATGCCTGGCTGGCCCAGGGCTTTTTGGGCCGACCAGGGTCGGGCTTTAGTTGTTGAGAGCCGATGGTATATCGCTCTGCCAGTGGTACACTCGGCTTTATGCCTGGCTGGCCCAGGGCTTTTCGGGCCGACCGGGGTCGGGCTTTTGTTGTTGAGAGCCGATGGTACATCGCTCTGCTAGTAGTACACTGGGCTTTGTGCCTGGCTGGCCTAGGTCTTTTTGTGCTGACTGGGTCAGGCTTTAGTTGTTGAGAGCCGATGGTACATCGCTCTGCCAGTGGTACACTGGGCTTTGTGCCTGGCTGGCCCAGGGTTTTTTGGGCTGACCGGGGTCGAGCTTTAGTTGTTGAGAGCCGATGGTACATCGCTCTGCCAGTGGTACACTGGGCTTTGTGCCTGGCTAGCCCAGGGCTTTTTGTGCCGACCGGGGTCGGGCTTTAGTTGTTGAGAGCCGATGGTACATCGCTCTGACAGTGGTACACTAGGCTTTGTGCCTGGCTGGCCCAGGGCTTTTTGTGCAGACCGGGGTCGGGCTTTAGTTGTTGAGAGCCGATGGTATATCGCTCTGCCAATGGTAGACTGAGCTTTGTGCCTGACTGGCCCAGGGCTTTTTGGGCCGACTGGGATCGGGCGTTAGTTGTTGAGAGCCGATGGTACATCACTCTGCCAGTGGTACACTGGACTTTGTGCCTGGCTGGCCCAGGGCTTTTTGTGCCGATCGAGGTTGGGCTTTAGTTGTTGAGAGCCAATGGTACATCGCTCTGCCAGTGCTACACTGGGCTTTGTGCCTGGCTGGCCCAGGGCTTTTTGTGTCGACCAGGGTCGGGCTTTAGTTGTTGAGAGCCGATGGTACATCGCTTTGCTTGTGGTACACTAGGCTTTGTGCCTGGCTGGCCCAGGGCTTTTTGGCCGACCGAGTTGGGCTTTAGTTATTGAGAACCAATGGTAATCGCTCTGCCAGTGGTACACTAGGCTTTGTGCTTGGCTAGCCCAGGGCTTTTCAGGCCGACCGGGATCAATTTTAGTTGTTGAGAGCCGATGGTACATCGCTCTATCAGTGGTACACTTGGCTTTGTGCATGGCTGGCCCAGCACTTTTTGGGATGACCGGGGTCGGGCTTTAGCTTTTGAGAGCCGATGGTACATCACTCTGCCAGTGGTACACTGAGCTTTCTGCCTGGCTGGCCGAGGGCTTTTTGTGCCGACCGGGGTCAAGCTTTAGTTGTTGAGAGCCGATGGTACATCGCTCTGCCAGTGGTACACTGGGCTTTGTGCCTAACTGGCCCAGGCTTTTCAGGCCGACGGGGGTCAGGCTTTAGTTGTTGAGAGCTGATGGTACATCGCTCTGCCAGTGGTACACTGGGCTTTGTGCCTGGCTGGCCTAGGGCTTTTTGTGCCAACCGGGGTCGGGCTTTAGTTGTTGAGAGCCGATGGTACATCACTATGCCAGTGGTACACTGGGCTTTGTGCTTGGCTGGCCCAGGGCTTTTGTGCCGACCGGGGTCGAGCTTTAGTTATTGAGAGCTAATGGTACATCGCTCTACCAGTGGTACACTGGGCTTTGTGCCTGGTTGGCCCAGGGCTTTTTGTGCCGATCGGGGTCGGGCTTTAGTTGTTGAGAGCCGATGGTACATCGCTCTGCCAGTGGTACACTGGGCTTTGTGCCTAGCTGGCCCAGGGCTTTTTGTGCCGACCGGGGTCAGGCTTTAGTTGTTGAGAGCCAATGGTACATCGCTCTGCTAGTGGTACACTGGGCTTTGTGCCTGGCTGGCCAGGGCTTTTCGGGCCGACGGGGTCAGGCTTTAGTTGTTGAGAGCTGATGGTACATCGCTCCCAGTGGTACACTGGGCTTTGTGCCTGGCTGGCCCAGGGCTTTTTGTGCCGACCGGGGTCGGGCTTTAGTTGTTGAGAGCCGATGGTACATCACTATGCCAGTGGTACACTGGGCTTTGTGCCTGGTTGGCCCAGGGCTTTTTGTGCCGACCAGGATCGGGCTTTAGTTGTTGAGAGCCGATGGTACATCGCTCTACCAGTGGTACACTGGGCTTGTGCCTGGTTGGCCCAGGGCTTTTTGTGCGACCGGGTCGGGCTTTAGTTTGTTGAGAGCCGATGGTACATCGCTCTGTCAGTGGTACACTGGGCTTTGTGCCTGGTTGGCCCAGGGCTTTTTTGCTGACCGAGGTTGGGCTTTAGTTGTTGAGAGCCGATGGTACTGTTGACCCAATTAATGATTTTGATGATTAACAAAACTATTTGAGTATAACTATTGGAGGCTCTAATGATTTTGATTAAGTTTTTCAGATTATAAGTCTATTGAATGATCAAAATCTGAGTTACATCGTGTTCTGGATCAAATCTAATGTCTAGGTAAGATTGCAGACATTAGAGTCGACTCCGAGAATCACAGAGCCGACTCCAGTATCTGGCACGGAAGTTAGAGTCGACTCCGAGACTGTTAGAGCTGACTCTCACAGAAGAAACAGAACGTTGATTTTTCTGGACCCGATTTAGAGTCGACTCCGGGTCTGTTAGAGTCGACTCCAGAAAAGTTTCTTGTCGACCCCAGAAAAGTCAGAGACGACTCCAGAAATAACAGATTAAAGTGTTTCGAGTTAGAGCCGACTCCAGAAAAGTTAGAGTCGACTCCAACCCACCTGGAACGAAAAATTAAATTGTCAGATCAGCTCTAACGGTACTATTTCTATTTTACTTTATTTCTAACGGATATATTTTGTTACAAGGTACACTCCAACGGATAGTTTTCTTTCAAAAATGGCTTGAAAGAAATCTATAAAAAGGGAAGACTATCATTCAAAAGGAGAAGAACGAAAAAAATGAAAAAACAGAGAAACAAATAGAGAAATCCCAATCCAAAAATCCGAAAAAGAGAGAGCCTGAATCTCAAGAGAAAAACCTTCTAGCTCAAATCCACTCCACTCCAAAAAGCTCAAGATGAATCCAAGGCATTCAAATCAAAGTTTTGGTGGATTTCCCAAATTGGAGAAAGAGGATCAGTTTCTTGCTTTTCAACCCTTCTCAACTGCTTCAACTATGAAGAATCGGAGCTGAGGCTTGATTCAATCCAGCAAGGAGAAGAAGAAAAGAAGAAAAGAAGAAAAGCTCAAAAGCCAACCAACTACAAATCAGGCTTTTCTAAACCTTGTTATTCTATTTGATTATCTGCTCATTGAGGAGCTGTGTATTAGAAGAACATTATTTCTTTTGTTTGTGTCTAGTTCAATATGGGGGATGAACTAGTGGAGGTAGTCTTACCTCGGTACAAGCTTGGTATAGCTTGTGTTAGGGTTTTTGTGCTGGTGAGCTCGGAAAACCGACTGGGTTCGTTGTGATCCCGGAAAACAACAAGTTTGAGTTGTGAGCTTGTAAAACAACTCGGCTGTAATCAAGGAAGATTATAGTGTGGACCCAAGTGAATCTTGGGAGTGGACGTAGGTGTTGGATACACCGAACCACTATAAAATCTTTGTGTTTGCCGTGTTTCCATTGACTCTATCTCTATCTCTGTTTTATTCACTGTACTTTGTATTTACATTGCATTTGCTTTCATTCTTCTTAAGCAAACTATTTAAAAGGCTAAATTTTTAAAGAAC
>UESW01001300.1:251565-261892 GCA_900491605.1 Calamus simplicifolius
CATTCCATCAGTCTCAAAACCTCTCCAAGAAGTTCCAAAGCCTTTCCAACTTCCCCAATCTTCTCAAAGCCTTTGATTACACATTCCAATCTTCTCAATGGCACCCAAGAGGCGCAGTTTCATCGGTGGAGCGTCTGTTCCCACGAGGCGACGCACTATTCGGAGGCAACCCTCGCCATCCTCCTCTTCGGCCACTCAAGAAGATTCCCCTCCTTCACCCTCTTCACCCAAAGTAGATCAACTAGCCGGTAAGACTATCACAACTGGTAGGAAGGTCAAATTTGATTTCTTTGAGTCGGAAGGCTTCACAATAGGAAGATGTTTGAAAGAAATGGGTGGAAAAAGATTTGCTCATTAGATATCCCCACTTATCCAGCCTTAGTAAGAGAGTTTTACAATGGTTTAAGTAGAGGAGAAGGCGGTTTAATCAGTATGGTAAGAGGAACAAGAGTTGTAATAACAGCTGAAATACTTGAAAATTTGTTGGAATGCCCACAATCGGTATTATGGAATATCAACATGATGATAGAAGTGGAGCATTGACAAGAATGTTAGGGAGGGATGTAACCGAGTTTGAGGAAATCCTTGCAAATCAATTAAATTTGGAACTCAGGTTACTACACAACATTTGTGGAAGAATTTTATTTCCAAAAATTGGTAGATTTGAGTACGTCTCGGAGCGAGACATTCTTTTGATGGATTGTATAATAACTGGAAGGCCAGTCAACCTAGCTGGTATGATGATTGGATATATGGCAGAGGCTGCTACAAAGAAAAGATCTATACTGCCATATGGTATGGTTCTTACATTAATCTTTAGAAGCCAAGGTGTGCTTATTATGGATATGAACCCCTAAGGAAATTAAGGCACACTGACTATTATAGTATTTCTACTATTCATCGGATGGGCTTCAAGAAGTTAAATGGTATATGGATGAAAGGAGGACGAGAAGAAAAAGCTGAGAGAGATAGAGCTGAAGAGGCCAGAGTAGAAGATATCCCTGGACCATCCACTACGGGACCATCAGTCCCTGATCCATTTATTGCGGGACCATCTACAGCTGGACCTTCAGAGGCCGGACCGAGCACAGTTCCCTCTCCTCCACATCAGTCTATTGCTGCTTCTGGGAGATTCTCTGATGAACAGATTGGTCAGTTAAGAGTTTTGCTTGCTGAATATGATAGTCAGAGATCTCATGAGATTAATCAATTAAAAGAAGACTTTAATCAGCTGAAAGAAGAACTTAACTCGAGACTGGACATGATCTCCTTTTCCATAAGTAATTCTGTTGAATCCTTTGGTGCTGAACTTCACAAAATCTTTGAAAGGATGGAAGGCATTGCTGATGGCTCGGGATCTTCTGTTCATGTAACTGGTCAACTGAAGAAGGACATTGACCTTGCAGTCTCACAGATTGAAGCTTGCCTTGAAAATTTTAAGAAATCTCAAAAAGATGATGTAATGGAAATCATAGGTCACTTGAAGAAAATTGTATTCAAACATATCTGACTTTGATTTTGATAGTTTGTATTTAGAAATTTTGAATATCTAATGTATTTCACTTTGGAAAGTACTTGAATCAACTTATGTAATGCAATTACATCTGTCTATGATTGACTGCTTGAATCCCTATGTCGTATTGAACCAACAATTTTTTCTCTAATAACTTTCTTTATCTAATACTCTCCTTATTGCTGATAACAAAAAAGGGGGAGAGATGGTTGAATATGCAAAGAACGAAAGACTTGAAATTTTAATGTGAAATTTTAATGAGAGATGGTTGAATATGCAAAAAGAAAGAAAGAAAGGGGGAGAATGATTGTTTATGCAAAAAGAAAGAAACTTGAACTTTCAATCAGTTCAATTAAAATTCGATTTTTATAGGGGGAGCTATTCAATGCAGGGGGAGCTTAACAACAAGCTCAATTGTAATTTTCTGTACATTTAGTTTAAATGTTCATAATTGATGGCTTATATATAACTCATGCATAATTTTAAAAGTTTACTTTGAATATTGGCATCAAATCCTTCATTAAAAATGTTTTAAGCTTTAAAATGTCTATAATCGTTAGTTCGAATGAATTTTTTGAATGCATATACTCAAAGTTTTTGTTATCATCAAAAAGGGGGAGATTGTTGACCCAATTGATGATTTTGATGATTAACAAAACTATTTGAGTATAACTATTGGAGGCTCTAATGATTTTGATTAAGTTTTTCAGATTATAAGTCTATTGAGTGATCAAAATCAGGAGTTACATCGTGTTCTGGATCGAATCTAATGTCTAGGTAAGATTGCAGACATTAGAGTTGACTTCGAGAATCATAGAGCCGACTCCAGTATCTGGCACGGAAGTTAGAGTCGACTCCGAGACTGTTAGAGCCGACTCTCACAGAAGAAACAGAACGTTGATTTTTCTGGACCCGATTTAGAGTTGACTCCGGGTCTGTTAGAGTCGACTCCAGAAAAGTTTCTTGTCGACCCCAGAAAAGTCAGAGACGACTCCAGAAATAACGGATTAAAGTGTTTCGAGTTAGAGCCGACTCCAGAAAAGTTAGAGTCGACTCCAACCCACCTGGAACGAAAAATCAAATTGCCAGATCAGCTCTAACGGTAATATTTCTATTTTACTTTATTTCTAACGGATATATTTCGTTACAAGGTACACTCCAACGGATAGTTTTCTTCCAAAAATGGCTTGAAAGAAATCTATAAAAAGGGAAGACTATCATTCAAAAGGAGAAGAACGAAAAAAATGAAAAAATAGAGAAACAAATAGAGAAATCCCAATCCAAAAATCCGAAAAAGAGAGAGCCTAAATCTCAAGAGGAAAACCTTCTAGCTCAAATCCACTCCACTCCAAAAAGCTCAAGAGGAATCCAAGGCATTCAAATCAAAGTTTTGGTGGATTTCCCAAATTGGAGAAAGAGGATCAGTTTCTTGCTTTTCAACCCTTCTTAACTGCTTCAACTGTGAAGAATCGGAGCTGAGGCTTGATTCAATCCAGCAAGGAGAAGAAGAAAAGAAGAAAAGAAGAAAAGCTCAAAAGCCAACCAACTACAAATCAGGCTTTTCTAAACCTTGTTATTCTATTTGATTATCTGCTCATTGAGGAGCTGTGTATTAGAAGAACATTATTTCTTTTGTTTGTGTCTAGTTCAATATGGGGGATTGAACTAGTGGAGGTAGTCTTACCTCGGTACAAGCTTGGTATAGCTTGTGTTAGGGTTTTTGTGCTGGTGAGCCCAGAAAACCGGCTGGGTTCGTTGTGATCCCAGGAAAACAACAAGTTTGAGTTGTGAGCTTGTAAAACAACTTGGCTGTAATCAAGGAAGATTATAGTGTGGACCCAAGTGAATCTTGGGAGTGGACGTAGGTGTTGGATACATCGAACCACTATAAAATCTTTGTGTTTGCCGTGTTTCCATTGACTCTATCTCTATCTCTGTTTTATTCACTATACTTTGTATTTACATTGCATTTGCTTTCATTCTTCTTAAGCAAACTATTTTAAAAGGCTAAATTTTTAAAGAACCCAATTCACCCCGCCCTCTTGGGTTGTCATCTGGGCCAACAGGTACATCGCTCTGCCAGTGGTACACTGGGCTTTGTGCCTGGCTGGCCTAGGGCTTTTTGCTGATAAACTGAGATGCTGGAACTCAAGTTTATTGATGCGAAATGAGGGGTGAAAACCCAAAAGAATACAAGCATGGTATTTAATGTAAGAAGGAAATGCACTACTGATAGTACCGACGGATGTTGTCAGCGTTCAACGTCCGGGGGAGCGGCCTTCCATCCAGCTCTTTAATCTTGTATGCTCCATGACGGAGTGCTTCGATGATCCGATAGGGCCCCTCTCAGTTTGGAGCTAGCTTGCCTCCTTCCGTCAGCTTCGAGACCTCGACTCGTCGAAGGATCAGGTCTCCCGGCAAAAAGGTCTTAGGGCGCACGTGGGCGTTGTAATATTTGGCAGCTCGTTGTCGGTAGACCGCCATCCGGAGCCGCGCTCGGTCTCGCACCTCCTCCACCAGGTCGAGGTTGGCTCGTAGCGGTTCGGGTTGTCTTCCTCACTATATGATTCCACCCGAGGGCTCGGGGAGCCTATCTCCACCGGAATGATAGCTTCGGACCCGAAGACCAGACTGAATAGGGTCTCTCCGGTGGGGGCTCGTGGTGTTGTGTGGTAGGCCCATAGCACATTGTGGAGCTCCGCCACCCACTGTCCCTTGCAATCATCCAGTCGGGTTCTCAGTCCTTGGAGAATGATGCGATTAGTTACCTCAGCCGCTCTGTTGGTCTGAGGGTGTCCGGCGGAAGTGAATCTCTAATGGATGCCCAGTTCGGTGCAGAATCCTCGGAAGGGTGCGTTGTCAAACTATCGGCCATTGTCGGTGACCAGAGTGTGCAGTAATCTGAACTGGCATATGATAGACTTTCAAAAGAAGGATCTCACCTTGCTCTCAGTGATCTTAGCAAGGGCTTCGGCCTCAATCCACTTGGTGAAGTGATCGACGGCCACCAGGAGGAACTTGCGTTGTCCGGAGGCTGGGGGGAATGGTCCCAAGATATCTATACCCCACTGGGCAAAGGGCCAAGGCACCGCCAGGGGGTCAACTGAGATATCGGCTGTCATAGTCTGCCTCTGGAAGGTGGCTGATTCAGCAGCTAAATTCCTCCAATCATTGGTTATACTCGTCGAGTCGATGCTCGGCTCAACGGGCTATCCTGCCATCGAAGGACCCCTCCCCCAAGGATTCTGAGGATGGGAAAGAGTGACGGCAATGTCGGCGAGGGCGCTCTGCCTCCCTCCCATGTCGTCGCTTGGTAGAAACGCTGGCATGACGAGAAGGCGATCGGGGTCTCTTGGAAGCTCCCCGGTGGTGAGGCTTGGGCGAAGCATGGCGGTGGCGAGCCTCCGGGATCGGCGATCTCCTCCGGAAGGAATGCTGGCTGGGTTGCAGCACCCCCAGAACTGATGGGAATGGCTCCGGCTGCCGCGGGGCCACCTACTGGTGTTGCAGACCTTGAACCACCGCCACCAAGGACTGAACCTGTGTGGCTAGGGCGGAAAGCCGGTCTTCCTGAAGCTGCTGTGGAGGAGGCCCAGAGACGTCGATCGGGGGAGCAGAAGGTCCAGCCGCCTGAAGATGCGGCGGTGCAGGGACACCGGCTAGGGGAGCTGAGGGGCCAACCGCCAGCGGATCTGCTCCTTAACGCTGCCCTCCAGTGCAACTAACAGAGACCCCTTTCGCACGGGTTGTCACCATGGCTCAAGAGCTCGGGGAGAGAGAGGTTGCAGATTGCTGGTTCGATATCTTTCTCTTCCTCATACCTGGCACGCCAATCTATTGACGCCGAGTCACTTGCTTCAAACGCCAGGGAAACGGATGTCCTCCTCGTCGGACTCCTACAAGAAAAGTCCCCGGAGACTGGATGCTCCAGTGGGGACCCTCCGACGCTTAAGTTAGTCACTCGGGAACTGACGAGAACTGACTAGCAGAAGGAAGCTAGAAAGTTTGGGTTTAACTAGTAGGGAGAAGCTAGAAAATCAGAGTTCTTGGATCCCTACTTACAATGAGAGTGTGCGCTTTTATACCTGTTCGAAGATACACCCTTCCGTTCTTGAAGATTGCTGATTTTAAGGCACCTCGTTCAATAACGGACAAAAAGATGAGGCTGACAGTGACAGATCGTACTGTCACAGTGCATGTCGGAGGTGTCCTGCATCACCTGTCAGTACGGCCTCACAGGTGTCTGGCATCTGTGGTTATACCTGGTGCGCGCCGCTGCCGGATGTGACCGCGCATAGTTGTAGGTGGGTGGTGGACCGTATGCTGTAACGGGGTATGGTCGCACAGTGATAGGCATGCGATGGACCATACGCCATTATGAGGTATGGCCACACACTGC
The DNA here is from genome assembly GCA_900491605.1 of Calamus simplicifolius. NCBI lineage: Eukaryota > Viridiplantae > Streptophyta > Magnoliopsida > Arecales > Arecaceae > Calamus > Calamus simplicifolius. Next base: position 257,478 of record UESW01001300.1, read on the forward strand.
TATGGATGTGCGGCGGACCACGCGAGCATGCCAGGTAGCCCGAGGCTATAGGCTGCTGGGCTCAAGGGCTAGACCATGTATCGGGCACTGTTCATGCAGCCCGAGACGAGGGAGTCTCGGGGGTTAAGATACTGTTCATAGGGTCCGAGAGATGTGGCTCAAGGCTGACTGGAACTCGAAGTCGGGCACTGTTCATGTAGCCCCAGACCGAGGGGGTCTCGAAGGTTGAGATACTATTCATAGGGCCCGGGAGCTATGGCTCGAGGCTGAGACTGAAACTCGAAGCCGAGCACTGTTCATGTAGCCCGAGACCGAGGGGGTCTCGGGGGTTGAGATACTATTCATAGGGCCCGGGAGCTGTGGCTCAAGGCTGAGACTGGAACTCGAAGCCGGGCACTGTTCATGCAGCCCGAGACCGAGGGGGTCTCGGGGGTTGAGATACTGTTCATAGGGCCTGGGAGCTGTGGCTCGAGGCTGAGACTAGAACTCGAAGCCGGGCACTGTCCATGTAGCCCGAGACCGAAGGGGTCTCGAGGGTTGAGATACTGTTCATTGGATACCGAGGGAGGCTCAGGAGGCCGAGAGGGCTTCTGTCAGCCGTCGTTATCATTTATTCTGACGGCGTTGGATCAGCCATATCAGTTAGTATAGCTTCAAAGTCATTGTCCACTATCCATCCATCACCATCATATTATATCTCAATTTGAAAGCTCAAAGACGATTGCAGGTTCAGTATAGACTTCTACAAATTCATCAATCATCGAGGACTTTTCTATCCCTTCCACTTTTCTATCCCTTCCACTTTACAGTATAAAAAGTATATGCCTTGAAGAAGGTTAAATTCTTTCATTGATTAAGTCTCCATAATAAGCTGCATATAGTGATATCTTGGTCAAGAAAGAGTGAAGGATTAGTCCTGGGTGCGTATTATGTGGAGCTACACTAATGAGTTTACATATCACTTATTCATTGGATATCCTTTCTCAAGAAAAATTTCAAAGGCTTTAGCTGGTATTAAAGGCTTGAGTAGATTGTCCTCCAATATCCACCGGCTTTTGTTCGGCTAAAGAAGAAAAAGAGTGTAGACCACTTCGAAGAAATGTTGAGACCAATTGATTATAACATACATGTAAAATGTATGGCTAAAGAGAAATATAAAAAATTTTCTTAAGAAGTGATCTTCTGCTTCGATCTTTTATAAAATTTTGACCTTTTTTACCTTGTTAAGCAATCTCTCCTTTGATAAGCAATTGGATTCCTATGTATTCTTTTGGGATTTTCTTTTCTATCTTCTATTTCTTTCCTCTTAAACTCTATGTAATTTTTCAAATTTAAAAAATTCTGTTAAAGAACTTTCTTTCTCTTCTATTACATTAAAAAAAAAAAAGAGAGAAATTGTTATCTCCCATATTATATATCTTCCGCTCATCACCTTTTATAGTTAATCAATCTTTCAGGTAATCTAATCTAGTAGCCAAGTAGACTCTGATGCATGGAAATTGTAGGAATAATAAATGCATCTCAAACATATTTCTTTTGAGATATGACAGCTTGAGTAAAATAATTTTTCTTGCTATATCTCTAATTGCAAAAAAACCATCAAAGAGAATAGTCAGCGTCTCAAAGAAATTTACTAAAATTGTTGATTGTTTATCTATCTTCTGCATTATATTAACCCAATGATAGTAGAATATTTAGTCTATATTCTTTAACGATGTTAATTTCAAGCTCTCATATTTAACTGATCCTTTAACCTATACCCTTCTATCATTATTTTCTAGCAGCTAAATCTTTAACAAGCAAAAAAATTGATTTGTAAATTAAGAGAAAAATAAGAATGCTTATACAAATATAAGAAAGCGAAGAATTAATATAGCAAAAATATAACATTGGTCCTCAAAATTTCACTTAAAATTCACTATTACAATTTAATTCCTCGTTTTTAAGACTATTACATTCCTTTGGGATCAATTAAAATTGATTGAATAATTGATGCATCATCCTACCAACTAGTTTACATTTCATATATTTATATTAGAATGATATACCTATTATTCTATTAATTTTAACTGATGAAATATCAAGAATATAATATTTTTAAAATATAAAAAATAAAATATAATAATTGAAAATGTGAGGATCAAAATGAATTTTGAGTGAAAGTTTGGTAGCCAAAGGTATATTTTGGCCCATATATAAATATATGAATAGATGCCCTAATAAAAAATTCTAGAATCAGGCCCAGCATGGAGAACTCTAAATGGGCTCTGAACTCAGCATTTTGCTTGCCCAATCTTGCCCATTGACAGATCTCATTCCCTAATTCTCACCTTATTCTTTTTAACATCTTTAAGCCAAGAAATTCTTCTTCTTCTTTTTCTTCTTCTTTTCTTTTTTTTACTTTTTACTCTTTTTATCCTTCATTTTTCTCTCTCCAATTACTTTCAGCTTCATTGAAGACTTCTGCAAAGTTTGATAGCGGTGTCAGTCCATCATATCTATCGAAAAGTAAACATAACTGACTAGATTGCTCATTCCTTGCGCAGCATTTGGCTGACCGATCATAGTCCTGTTGGGTAATGGGCCAAAATAGGTCATGAAAACCCTAATGGGCCTTGAAAGCCCATTAACCCCTTATGTATGTGAATGAGAAATTGCGGGGACATTTAGTCCCACATCGGAAAGAACAAGGAAGGAAGGTTCACTTATATGGAAACCTCCTCCTTAAGCTTGTGTTCCTTCGGCTCACCATAGAAGGAGAGCTTGAGGGTGATGCGAAGCATCACCTTCGCATCACCCTCGCGCACGCGCACGCGCGTGTGCGAAGGGCGCAATGGGCGCTTTGTAGGCGCACTTACGCATCGTCGCGAGGAGCTTGAGGGGCTTTAATCTTTTTGATTCGAAGGGCGCAATGGGCGCTTTGTAGGCGCACTTACGCATCGTCGCGAGGAGCTTGAGGGGCTTTAATCTTTTGATGATGAAGATCAGACGGTAGAAACTGATCAGGATTGAGATGAGGGGCTGAGATCAAACGATGACTTGGATTGATCACAACCATTGGTGATCGCTGATCAGGATTGATCATGACCGTTGATGATTTGACCGTTGGAAGGTTGACCAGTCAACTGGTCAAGGTTGACTAGTCAACGGTTGACCGATCAACGGTTGACCATCAGGACCGTTGATAAGGTGTCCCTTCGATCAAATGATAAGTCAATCGAACCGTTGATGATAAGGCGTCCCTTCAATCAAACGGTTGTAGATAAGTCATGTCAAAAGACTTATCTGATAACGTGATTATCAGATCACAATTGTGAAAAGACTTATCTGATAACGTGATCATCAGATCACAATTATGAAAGGGCTTATCTGATCTTCAGATCACAGCCTTGAAAAGGCTTATCTGATAACATGATCTGAAAATCATGAAGTGAATGGGCTTATCAAACATCCTTTTGATCAAAAGAATTTGAATTAATTTGATTCGTAAGGTTGCTTCCAAGGGGCATAAGGTTGCTTCCAAAGGGCATAAGGTTGCTTCCAAAGGGCATCTAAAAACTATAAATAGGACTTGAGACCCTCTCATTCAATCATCCAATTATCCATTCCGAATTGAATAAATTCAATTCAGTTCTTCCTCTCTCTTAGGCATTTGCATACTTTCCTAAGGATAGTATAGCAATAGTGCATTGAAAAGAGAGTAGCATTCTTGGTTCGATTATTTTGGTGAATTGTAGTGCTGCTTTCATCAAAAGGAGACTGTTGTATCCTGGGAGACAATCGTCATACTGACCGTGAGCACCATTGCGGGACGAAATTGTCTTAAGGACATAGAGTATAACTCTAGCCTCAGTCTGATTCAAGTAGGTAGCCACCATCTGCCACACTACCCACCAACAATCTTAAGACAATTTCGTCCCGCAGAAGTGCTGCTGCAGATGGCTACCATGCATACATCCGTTCAAGCCGAGAAGCCGGAGAAGTTTACCGGCACTGACTTCAAGAGGTGGCAACAGAAGATGCTGTTCTACCTCACAACTCTGAATCTAGTCAGAGTATTGAATGAAGATCCGCCTGTCCTGAAGGAAGGGGAGACCGACAAGCAAGTCATTGCTGCGGTGGAGGCATGGAAGCACTTAGACTTCCTTTGCAAGAATTATATACTCAATGGTCTGGACAATACCCTGTACAATGTGTACAGTAGTATTGCTACTGCCAAGGAGTTATGGGCATCCCTAGATAAAAAGTACAAAATAGAGGATGCTGGACACAAGAAATTTGTGGTTGGAAGGTTCCTAGACTACAAAATGGTCGACCACAAAACAGTTATGGAGCAAGTCCAAGAGCTCCAGATCATCCTGCATGAGATACATGCAGAGAGAATGTCTCTTAGCGAGTCATTTCAGGTAGCAGCT
>UESW01001300.1:272246-310332 GCA_900491605.1 Calamus simplicifolius
ATTGATTTGTAAATTAAGAGAAAAATAAGAATGCTTATACAAATATAAGAAAGCGAAGAATTAATATAGCAAAAATATAACATTGGTCCTCAAAATTTCACTTAAAATTCACTATTACAATTTAATTCCTCGTTTTTAAGACTATTACATTCCTTTGGGATCAATTAAAATTGATTGAATAATTGATGCATCATCCTACCAACTAGTTTACATTTCATATATTTATATTAGAATGATATACCTATTATTCTATTAATTTTAACTGATGAAATATCAAGAATATAATATTTTTAAAATATAAAAAATAAAATATAATAATTGAAAATGTGAGGATCAAAATGAATTTTGAGTGAAAGTTTGGTAGCCAAAGGTATATTTTGGCCCATATATAAATATATGAATAGATGCCCTAATAAAAAATTCTAGAATCAGGCCCAGCATGGAGAACTCTAAATGGGCTCTGAACTCAGCATTTTGCTTGCCCAATCTTGCCCATTGACAGATCTCATTCCCTAATTCTCACCTTATTCTTTTTAACATCTTTAAGCCAAGAAATTCTTCTTCTTCTTTTTCTTCTTCTTTTTTTTTTTTTTTTTTATTTTTTACTCTTTTTATCCTTCATTTTTCTCTCTCCAATTACTTTCAGCTTCATTGAAGACTTCTGCAAAGTTTGATAGCGGTGTCAGTCCATCATATCTATCGAAAGATAAACATAACAGACTAGATTGCTCATTCGTTGCGCAGCATTTTGCTGGCTGATCATGATCCAAAATGGTACTCATTTTTTTCTTCAGAGGTTTATCATTTTTTTCTTCAGAGGTTTATCCAAAATGGTACCCAGCCCCGTTGACGCACTCGTAAGAAGAGGTTAGCTATATGCAAAGACTACTTTAGGGAATAAAATGGGACTAAACGAGAAACCAATATAAGTTTGTGATCGTCTGGGCCCTACCTTAGTGGGTGAGAGGCAGAAGGTCGGCGCTTCGGTTCCCACCAGATTAAAATACCACACCACCACCAGCGGTCAATATCACACCCCATATACGCTCAGAAGTTTCTAGATAAAATCATAGATAATATATATATAAATATATGTATAAATAAAAGCATTGACAACAACGTCACATTTTATTGCTACCTTATTATTTTACAAATTAATTCACATGTGTCAAATATAACATAATTGATAGGCTATCAGGAGCTGATTTTTTTTTTTTTTTAAGAATAAAGATTTTTGGTCCCTATTTAGCCATTAACCCCGCTCAAATAGCTTCAAGAGTCTCTCCTAGTCTCCTTGTTGTGCATCAAAGTACAAATGACTCCATCGCTAGTCTTTATCTAGTAATGGCTGAGATTGCTTAATATCAATTTTAAGTTAGACTGCGTTACATTTTGCGCCATCTTTGTATCATCTATTCCTGACATTTTTTTTATACAAATATGAGATGAACGCTAGCTAGCTTCCAATATTTGGGACGCAAAATCTCTCGCCATTGAAGAGGGGTGCCAACCGTTAGACCTAACTCTCTACGCAGCTTATATCTATTTTGAACCAAGAAAAATTGTCCTATTAATTCACACTTGCATAACCTAAGGTCCTAAGCAAAGATGTGATTAATAAAGAATACCCATAACCCTCAAATCAGCATCACAGAAAAAACAATCTAATATCTCTTTTGAAGGAAAGATGTAGCTATGTCTTCCTACTCGTTGAAATATAGATTTTTTGAGATAAATTTAATCAAGCTACATTTAAATATGAAAAAGGAAAGAAAAAATATAAGAAACTGGTTAAAGGACGACGGTCCGGAGGCAAGAAGCCTGCCAGCTAGAGAAACGTTGCGGCCTGGGGCGCGCCACGGCATCGCGCGCGTGCGCGTGCGCGCTTGCGAGGGAGATGGCGGGGGTATTGAGTGCTGAGTGGGACCGAAGAGGTTTTGGCATCCCCTGCCCCCGTTTTGCACTGGGCGGGGGGCGAGGGGTGGATGGGGTCGGGGTATTGGGTGCTGAGTGGGACTGAGGAGGTTTTGGTAAAGGGGGAAAAGAATCAAATAACGCCTCCCCAAGGCCACAAACCTAAACTTGTGGCTCTTATTCCTCCTCTCTGCTGACGTGTCCCCCCTTCCATTTCCCCTTCCCCTTCGCCCTCACACCCTCCCTCCCCTGTTCTTAATTGTTAAACCACCTCCACCACGAAGAAGCCAGCAGACCAACGAAGGCGAACGCGAACGCGACGACGAGAGAGAGATATATCCCTCGATCCGTGGGCTCTTTTCTTCTTTTATAAAAGCCGAAAAGAGCGGTAGATAGAGAGAGAGAAAGAGAAGAGAGAAACAGGGGAGATGGCGGAGAGCCGAGACCCGGCGATCAAGCTGTTCGGAAAGACGATCCCCTTGCCTGCCAGCGGCGAGGACCCCTCCGTCTCCGGCGATGATGATAGGAAAAAAGACGAGGATAAGGTAAAAAAAAAAAAACAACTTGTTATTATTATTCTTATTATCCTTGCTTGGTTAGTTCTTTATGTTCTTATGAGCTTATATAGCTTTTCTTAATTAGGATTGGATGTTATGATGGTTTTGCGGAGGAAAGATTCCATCTTGGTTTGCGAGGTGGATTGTTGATTGCTTTGGGTTTAATTTTTAGTTTTGGTCGGCTTTTCAACATTGATTCTTGTAAATTTTTGGTAAAAAGATGACTTAGAGAATGAGATGGACATTTTTTACTTCGATTTTCATGGAAAGAAAGAAACTTTTCTTTTCTTTGCCTCTCTGTAAGGATGTTTGCATCTTCTGTGGCTAGAGTTTATTCTAGTTTCTTGTATTTATTGATATTTCTACCTTTTTTTTTTTTTTTTTTCAATTTTCGGGTGTTTGAGAGATCAATTCTACTAGAACCTTTTCTTATAAATTTTCACCCGGATTATATGATATATTCTGATGAACAAAATATAGAAAAAAGATGTCCGTTTTCTCTTGAAGAATTTATGAATGGTCGGAAAGTTGGCCTTGTAAGCATGCATTGAATTATTTATCCCTTGCGACTTGCAGTTAAATGCTACAGATTAGTACGTAAAGCTACTAAACATCAACTTAATAGCAAGTGTATTGATATAAAACTACAATTACTCTTGAACTTGGGTTTTGGCCCATTTTACTGTAGATCACAAGATAAATAGCAAGTTTGATAATATAGATTTCCATGAAATGGTTTTATCATGGGAATTTTGTGTCTTATCCTGGAACAGCTCACCTTTTGTGAGAAGTGCAGTTAGGGAATGCTATTATGTATTGCACTTCACATATTGAATTCCAGTAACATTAGATGTATCAGCTTTTTTGTTGCAGTCTTCTTACAGAAACTACGCTTTGAGATTTCAGGGTAGTTCAGATGAAGTTATCCATGAATCGAAGGACAAAGATGATGACTCTCTAAATTCAGAAGAAAAAGGCGAGCCACCAATATCCTCCACAGCAAACCAGACCCCAATAAATTCTGCTGATCAAGAGACTACACCAATGAAGAATTTAAAGCCAGAAGAACAAAAGAAGGGAACAAATACTTCTCAAGAGAAAACAGTAAAGAAGCCTGACAAGATACTTCCTTGTCCTCGGTGCAACAGCCTAGACACAAAGTTTTGTTACTACAACAATTACAATGTCAACCAGCCACGCCATTTCTGCAGGAAATGTCTGAGGTACTGGACTGCTGGGGGCACCATGAGGAATGTGCCCGTGGGAGCTGGACGCCGCAAGAATAAGAACTCCATGTCCCAACTTCGCCAGCTAACTATGTCAGATGTTACTTTCCAGACTGTTAGACCTGAAGTTCCTGATCCAATTCATCACACTCCACTAAAACCTAATGGTACCATCCTCAATTTCAGCTCTGACACCCCTCTCTGTGAATCTATGGCCGCTGTTTTGAATCTTGCCGAGAAGACAATGAAGAATTGTAATCGAAATGGGTTGCATAGGCCAGAAGAGCAGGTGGTTCCATTTCATGCTGTAGAAAATGGTGATGAGCAGTCAAGTGGATCTTCAGTGACAGCTTCAAATTCTACTGATGATGGAACTGGTGCTAACATGCAAGAGCCAGTTATTCAAAATTGCCAAGGATTTCCAGCTCAAATCCCATACATTAATGGGACACCTTGGCCATATCCCTGGAGTCCAATGCCTGCTTTCTGCCCTTCGAGCTTTCCTATTTCATTTTACCCAGCACCAGCTTATTGGGGTTGCACTGTCACTGGTGCTTGGAGCATCCCATGGCTCTTGCCTGTTGCTTCTTCAGGCTCTGGACCCACTTCTCCAATCTTGGGCAAGCATTCAAGGGAAGGAGATGTGCTCAACCATACCAATTCAGAGAAAAGAGAGAAAGGAGATAGTCCTATGCATAGCAACCAGGAGAGACGCCTTTGGATTCCTAAAACATTGAGGATCGATGACCCTGAAGAAGCTGCGAAGAGCTCCATATGGGCAACCATGGGTTTCAAAAATGACAGTGCTGATGGAATTAGTAGTGGTGGGCTATTCCAAGCCTTCCAGAAAAAGGCTGAAGCAGTGAATCACACTCTGGAAACCTCCCAAGTCTTGTGTGCCAATCCTGCAGCCTTGTCACGTTCCCTCAACTTCCATGAGAGCATGTAGTGGAGCAGAAGGCTAATGGGAGATCTTTTGTAGATATAGAAAGTGGCATTTAACTGATAGGTAAGTTGATGATCCTGACATTTTGTCAGTTCAATCATTGTGGTGCAGTCACTGGTTCATCCTCCTGAACTTGAGGAAGACAATGAGTAGCTCAAAGTGGCTGTCCCTCTTTGTAACAGTAGACTTCCCCTTTAGTTTCACTTAAAATGGTTTGGTGAGTTTACCTACATGTATATCAAAATGAATGAGAAGAGAGGAGTGAAGCAAAGAAGAATGAGATATCTGTAGTTGTGATAAAATAGCCTCGACAGTGCTAAGATTGTGCCTTTTTCTTTCCCCTTCTTTAGGCCCTATGAACTATCTCATTTGCTTACTTGTGTGCTATTTTATGTCAATAGCAAGTTTGCTGATGTTATCTCTCATGTTTATGTGTTTCCTTATTTGCTTTGCTCTTATTTAAGCTGATTCATTCTGTTTAGGGTGGTTATAGTTTACCAGTCCACAAGAACAAGATGATACAAAACCTAAAGAAGATTGGCATCGATCTACCTCTGCTGTTGATACTATAGGGCGTCTTAGTGGCCAAAGAACCGAAGTAAGTTAGAGATATGTGTAATCTAGAAAGAAAAAAAAAAAGGAAAGGATGAACCAGCATGAGGCATAGAAAAGACTTGAATAGCAGAGAACACATAAATGGCAAGTCAGAGTTCACGGTCCCTAACAGAGATGGAGAACCAGCGAATTCCATAATTTTAGAGTATTCTTATCCCATCTGCACCCATAGAGGATATGCCAGTTTGGAAACCAAGCTGGAATGATAGATACTTTGTCAACTCTTTCTATAGATTCATCATTAATTATGCAGTAGAATTACTAGAATATCCCTTTTGTGTAGCTATTTGGAAAGCTTTTATTACAAAGAAGATTAAGGTATTTCTTTGTCTTGCTCTGAATAACAAGTTGCATATTGGTGAGGTATTTGCCGAAAAAAGATAACCAATGAATACCAAATGTGTGATGTGATGTGCAGAATTGGTCAATCATATTTGTGCTTATTGTCCATTCTAGAGGTTGATGATAGAGTATCTAGCCAATGGTTTGTTCAAATAGAAGAGAAAAGGGTGCTTGTCAATCGAAGGAAAGTATTGTTGGATAAGTTTGAGGAAAGATAGTACCCGGAAAGATCTTATCTATTTGAGAAGTTGTGAAGATGTGGTGTGTAAGGCACTGTCCTTAAGAGTAGATTCGCGCCTCTCGGAGATAATATCTCGGTGCAGAAGATCAGAGCACGACTACCCTCCAGGATACAACAGTAACGAGTCTTCTAACAAGCATGCACACACCAATGTCAGAAGAGGATGAACAACCGAATGAGTTCCTTCTCTTTGGATAAGAACGGAGCAAAGCAAAAGAATGAATCTATGGACTGGATAAGGACGAGGGAATGAATCTCCGGATAATGATGGAAAGAGCAAGATTTGAATTGAATTTTTTTTCACCGGAAGGATTGCTTCGAATATTTATAAGATAGCAAGCACCGGTTGAAAGCAACGAGTCAATCCAACGGGAATGACGATTCAGTCTAAAGGTCGATCAGCGTCCAACGGTTGGTCAAACAAAATAAAAGAATTATCAAGACTTATCACGAAGGTAGAGACATATAAGTCAAAAGACTGGTCAAAAAGAAAAATAAAAGGACTTATCCTACCGGTTGAAATAAAAAGACTTATCCTACCGGTTGAGAACGACGTATCAGATAAAATGACTTATCAAATCAAAAGGCTTTTGAATATTGAAATACATTAGATTTTCAATAATCCCCCACTATTTCAATTTTCAAAAGATGACAAACTTTAGAAGGAACTTTAAGAATGTAATGCATAAGTCATGGTGTCTATGTGACTATGAACCAGGCATAGAGAAAATAAGTGTAATCCATAAAAGGTTGGTGAAACTAAGTTTCTATGAACCTATCCTTCTTTTATTGGATCATTGACTTATAACTCACATTCCATCTCTCAGATTTCAGTTGTTCAAGCGGGTTGACACGTTTTGGCCATGCGTCTACCTGGATATTCATGAGTACTCTAGAGATCCTACCCAAGTCTCATAGGAAGCGGCCACCACCTCCATACTCATATAGGTGGATTGTCATCAAGTATACACTGCAGTTTTGTATACCACCCAAATTAGGCTATGACATCCATTAAGAACTTCACATATTAGTTCAACCTAAACACTGCAGAATACTATCTTACACCATAGAAAGGGATTTCATAATATAAATAATTATGATAGTATACTCCAAGTTGTCCAGTGAATTATTTTTCTATATGAACCTTCTTCCCGGGATCTCCGTTCATGAAGGTTGGGTTACCATCACTTCAACTTTTGATCTGGGTATAATCCCATTTCCCTCGATGTATTGCTCACAAGCTTTTTGCTTAGAGGCTTAGTCAGAGGATCGGCCAAATTCAACTCTGACCTTACATAATCCAAGATATTACTCCATCATTAATAAGCTGCCTCACAATATTATATCTTAGACGTATATGTCTACTCTTCCCATTATAAATTTTGTTTTTAGCTTTAGCTATGGCAGCCTGACAATCACAATGTATAGACACAGATGGAGCTGGTCTCATCCAAATGGGAAGATCTACCAAAAGATTCCTAAGCCATTCGGCCTCAGTCCCAGCCTTCTCCAAGGTAATAAACTCGGATTCCATTGTAGACCGAGCTATACATGTTTGCTTAGATGATTTCCATGACACTGCTCCTCCTCCAAGGGTAAACACATAACCGCTAGTGGATTTCATCTCATCAGAGTCTGAAATCCAGTTAGCATCACAATACCCTTCTAATACTGTAGGAGTCCGACAATACATTAAACCATAGTTCATGGTTCCTTTCAAATATCTAAGCACTCTTTGTAATGCAATCCAATGATCCTTGTTAGGACATTGGGTATATCTGCTTAGTCTTCCTACAGCATAAGCAATGTCAGGTCGAGTGCAGTTCATCAAATACATAAGACTACCAATAATTTGAGCATATTTAGATTGTAAGACACCATTGCTTTATTTTTCTTAAGCTGTGAATTAGCATTATAAGGAGTGCTCACAGGCTTACAATCAAAATGTGAAAACTTTTTCAAAATTTTTCAACATAATGTTCTTGTGAAAGTATGATACTATTTGACTTCTTTACAAGTCTAATTCCTAAAATCATATCTGCTTCTCCATATCTTTCATATCAAAATTCAAAGTCAAGAACATTTTGGTGCTAGTAACAAAATCAAAATTAGTGCCAAATATGAGCATATCGTCCACATACAAACAAATTATAACATATTCATGGTTAACAACTTTAGAATAAATACATTTATCAGCACTATTAATTTGATATCCATTTGAAACTAGCACTTTATCAAACTTATCATGCCATTGTTTTGGTGCTTGTTTTAAGCCATACAAAGATTTAATTAATTTTTTTATGCATTACCAGGAAGAACACAACCCTCAGGTTGATCCATATATATTTCTTCTTCTAGGTCTCCATTAAGAAATGCAGTTTTAACATCCATTTGATGAATTATCAATTTATGAATAGATGCAAGTGCAATCAAAACTCTAATAGAAGTTATTCTTGTCACAGGTGCAAAAGTATCAAAGTAGTCAATATCTTTCTTTTGAGAATAACCTTTTGCAACTAGCCTTGCCTTAAATTTTTCAATAGAACCATCAGGCTTTAGTTTCTTCTTAAAGATCCATTTACACCCAATAGTTTTAGCTCCAGGGGTAAACTTACTAATTCCCATGTATGATTGCTCATGATGGATTCTATCTCATTATTTATAGCCTCTTTCCAAAATATAGCATCAGGAGATGAAATTGCTTCAGAATAGGTTTGAGGATCATTATCAACAAGAAAAGTATAAAAATCATCTCCTAGATTGGTTTCCTTTCTGATTCTCTTGGATCTCCTTAGCTCTTGAATGTCATTAGGCTTTAAATTAGGTTCAACCACTTGTGGTCTAGAAGGTCTTTCTAAGGAGGTTTTCATAGGAAATATATGTTCAAAAAATTCTGCATCTTTCGTCTCGACTATAGTATTAGGTTCCATGATATTATTTTCACTTTTAATCACTAAGAACCTATAGGCAGCACTATATTTATTTGCAGGACTATTTTGAACATAACCTATAAACATACAATCAAAGGTTTTAGATCCTAACTTTCTCTTTTTAGGTTCAGGAAGCAAGACCTTTGCTAAACAACCCCATACTTTTAAATATTTAAAACTTGGCAAATGACCATTCCATAACTCATAGGGTGTTTTATTGGTTTTCTTATAAGGAATTCTATTTGAATAAAACAAGCAGAAAGAAGGGCTTCCCCCCACAAGTTCATGGGTGCACCAGAACTAAGGAGCAATGCATTCATCATTTCTTTAAGTGTTCTATTCTTTCTCTCAGCCACTCCATTAGATTCTGGTGAATAAGGAGGAGTAAATTCATGAATTATACCGTGTTGTGCACAATACTCATTAAAAGGAGTAGAATCATATTCTCCTCCTCTATCAGATCTAAGTCTTTTTATTTTTCTTGTTAATTGATTTTCAACTTCTGCCTTATATTTTAAAAATATTTCGAAGGCTTCATCTTTTGATTTTAATAGATAAACCATTGCATAACGAGAAAAATCATCGATAAAAGTAATATAGTATTTCTTTCCACTTCTAGTCATATTACCTTTTAAATCTCCTAAGTCAGAATGAATTAATTCTAACAATTCAGTTTCTCTTGTATGAATAGATTTGCAACTTCTTTTGGTTAATTTAGATTCTACACATGTTTGACATTTTTCATGATCATATGAAGTAGACATGTTATTTAGCAAACCTAATTGTTTCATTCTTTTAATGTAAGAGTAATTAACATGTCCTAATCTACCATGCCAAAGATTAATAGAGTCAAGCAAGTAAGCAAAAGAAGATGATGCATTTCCATTCATAACTTCGAGTACATTTAATACAAATAGACCCTGGTTACAATATCCTTTCCCAATAAAATTTTCAGATTTGGTCATGACAACTTTGTCAGACTCAAATGACACTTTCACACCATTTTTTCAAGCAAGGCCACAGAAATTAGGTTCATACGGATGTCCGGCACATGTAGCACATCTCCAAGTGAAAGGACTTTTCCAGAAGTTAGTTTTAGATTGACTTTTCCTTTGCCAATCACTGAACAAGACTTTGAGTTGCCCATGAAGACTTGCTCCTCTCCTTCTGGCAGTGGGATATAGGAGGCAAATGCATTTCTATTGCCACATATATGACGAGTGGCTCCAGAATCCATCACCAGTCCTTTGTATGTGCAACAATATTGGCCTCGCTAACAACCGCAGCAATCACATCTTCTCCAACCATCAAGTTAGCCTTTGGTTTGGCTGGAGCATCATTATTTTTTCTGAACCTGCATTGGCAGCATGGTGTCCTGGTTTCCCACAAACATAGCAAGATCCTTTTTTCTTCTTAAAATTTTGACTTCTTTGAAAATGAGGCTTCTTATCATATTTCTTGTAATGGTTTCTATGTTTGGGCTTATAGGACTTATGTTTATCCTTACTAGATCCATCCTCTATTAGATTAGCCTTACTAGTCATTTCCTTAGCCTTTTCTATCTTTTCTCGGGCTCTGTTTTGCTCTTCAATCCTAATATGCACAATAACATCTTCAAGGGACATAGACTTTCTTTTATGCTTTAAATTATTCTTATAATCTTTCCAAGATTCAGGTAATTTTTTAATTAGGGATCCAGCAATAAAAGCATCAGAAGAATAATATTTTTATTTTTAAGGTCATCTATTAGAACATGGAAAGCATGGATCTGAGATGACACATCCTTATCTTCTGACATGGTAAAGTTAAAAAGGTTTCCTATAGCAAATTTCTGAGAACCGGCATCTTCAAGAATATATTTTCTTCTAAGGCTTTCCCAAATTTCAGAGGCTGATTTAATAGGATAATAAATATCAAATAGTTCATTGGATAGAGTACTAAGAATAGTATGCCTACATATTTGTTAGCCTTTTCCCAGGTTAGAAGGTCCTCCTCTTTCTCAGGTTTAGGATCAGCCAAAACAGATGCTATATTATAAACATCTAATATTAAAAATAATTTCTCTTGCCAACGTTTATAATGGGAACAAGTAAATTGCTCAATCTTGGATGTATCGGGAAAGGACTTAGTAGCAGTAACCATAATAGAGTCCATATCTACTCTTAAGATTGTTGGATAAGTTTAAGGAAAGATAGTACCCGGAAAGATCTTATCTATTTGAGAAGTTGAGAAGATGTTGTGGTGTGCAAGGCACTGTCCTTAAGAGTAGATTTGCGCCTCTCGGAGATAATATCTCGGTGCAGAAGATCAGAGCACGACTACCCTCCAGGATACAACAGCAATGAGTCTTCTAACAAGCGTGCACACACCAATGTCAGAAGAGGATGAACAACCGAATGAGTTCCTTCTCTTTGGATAAGAACGGAGTAGAGCAAAAGAATGAATCTCTGGACTGGATAAGGACGAGGGAATAGATCTCCGGATAATGATGGAAAGAGCAAGATTTGAATTGAATTTTTTTTTTCACCGGAAGGCATTGCTTCAAATATTTATAAGATAGCAAGCACCGGTTGAAAGCAGCGAGTCAATCCAACGGGAATGACGATTCAGTCTAAAGGTCAATCAGCGTCCAACGGTTGATCAAACAAAATAAAAGAATTATCAAGACTTATCACGAAGGTAGAGACATATAAGTCAAAAGACTGGTCAAAAAGAAAAATAAATGACTTATCCTACCAGTTGAAATAAAAAGACTTATCCTACCGGTTGAGAACGACGTATCAGATAAAATGACTTATCAAATCAAAAGGCTTTTGAATATTGAAATACATTAGATTTCCAACAAGTATATAATCAATTGGATATAGTTTTTATGTGGTATATATATATATATAGAAGAAGTGGAATGCAAGAAACTTTTTAAAAAAGAAATATCACAAACCTTAATCCTATAAAAAATTGTAGTGACCTTAGCATCATATGTTTCAATAAGTAAAAAGTGCCTCATTCGTAAACTTGTAGTATATTATTGTCTACCCTCAAGTCTCTTCCCTTGTAAAATATATTACTTATTAATTAATGTAATTTAGTCTCTTAGCCTATTGAAGATGCATGAAGATTGATGCCTTCTGCAAAATGGCAAGGATCTTTCTTTTCCAAGAGAATATAGTCCAAACAACTCAAACCAAAGTTAAACGCGAAGGAATTTTCTCAAGGCAGAAAAAAAAACTCTAAAAAATGTCTCCTTTTTTGAAGTCATATAGAAGAAGCATAAGCCTAAAAAAGGGTTAGTTTTTTTTTTTTCTTTTTCCTTTCTATAGCACCACTCAACTCAACTATCCTTACCATGAATTGTTAAAATATCACTCTTTCTAACTGGAGCATCTAAAAGTCTATGTTATATATGTCCAAACTATCGTAATTGATTTTCTCTCATTTTATTTTCAATTGGGGCTACTCCTATCATTTCTCTTATATGTTTACTTCTAATTCTATCTTTTAAAATTTTACCACATATATTTTAACATACGTATTTCTGTTATACTTAATTTATTCACATGTTATTTCAATATTGCCCAACACTCTATTCTATATAGCATAGCTGGCCTAATAGCAGTTTTATAGAATTTTTCTTTCAATTTTAATGGGATGCGCTGATCATATAATACTCCTGAAGCACTCCTCCACTTGATCCATCCTGCTTTAACTCTATGATTCACATCTTCACCTATTTCACCTTCTTACTGGATAATTAATCCAAATACTTAAATTTTTTGCTCCTTGATATCTCTTGGCTTGCAATCTTCATGTTTCTTCATTTATTTCTACTCCCACTAAAATTACATTTCATGTATTCGGTTTTAGTTCTACTAATCTTAAAACCTTTAGATTCTAAAGCCTCTCTCCAAATCTCTAGCTTAGCATTTACTTCAGATTTAGTTTCAACAATCAGTACTATATCATTTGCAAATAACATACACCATGGAATATCATTCCACATGTGAATTATTCTACTATAACAATTATAGATAAATTTTTATACTGTATAGTGAAAAGTTAATGTACCATTATCTGTAACTAAATTAATTCATCTTTGTACTATCATTTATTCTATACTTTTTAATTAGTATGTGACCTACATATATAACAAGAAAATCATAATTAGGAGCTTATAATTTCATAGCATTTTACAATTAAGGCCTTCTAGTTAGCTAAAGAATAATTTGTTAAAGTTTTTTTTTTAATAATGTTGATTCTGAAAAGAATAATTTCAGCAATTAAAGCCTTCCAGTTTACTAAAGAATAATTTGACATCACTTTCTGCAAAAGAAAGATTAGTGGCCTTGATATCGGAGAGGAATTTAACCACTTGCACAGTAATAAAATTCTTTGCAATCAAAAAAATGATTATTTTAAACAAAAAGAAAAAGAAAAAAAGAGGATTACAAAAATTTTCACCTTAGATATTGTGGGGGATCATCGGACAATAAATTTTAGTTCACAACTTCAATTTTATATAGCAACACCTCCTAAATATAAAATCAAATTGATCAATGTGTAGAGTCCATTTTAGATGCTTACGAAGAGAGAGAGAGAGAGAGAGAGAGAGAGAGAGAGGTTAGGTTTATTATGGCTTCACTATGCTGAATTTTACCATGACATACACGCAAATGGACTCAAGCACCTTGAACCTCCTTACTCCAGCTGGATACCTCCATCATAGGAGCAAGAAAACACAAAGCCATTGTTTCATAAAGGCTTTTGACTTGTTTACACAGTCCACCCATATTGCATAAATAATTATAAAAAAGTGAACACCTTCCTCGTCAAAAGGGTTGAATTTTGAATTGTAAGTTGATTTCATGATCGATATGCTGATTTTTGATCTTTGGTGCCCAACCTTTTGACTTTTGATACTCGTTTTTGTTGCAATTGACTCCATTTGCACCAAGTGCGACCAACTTGCGAGTCAACTTGTGGATTCCTATTAGACATCCACAACTAAATCTCAACTATGGTAGTGATCATGTTTTCTAATTAATGAAAGCAGAAAAAAACAACTTTTTATTGATTCATGAATGATACGTCATTTAAAAGATGAAAACAACTGAGCAACTACAGAGCCTTGGCATAGCACAGAAACCGGGCTTTTTTGAGTTTTGTGCATGTTCTCTTTCTCCCAAGGATTGTCCCTGTATGTAATGAAATAAGATTCGCAAATAGAGGCTTGTCCCTCTGTTCCTCAATTAAAGGTTGCAGATTCAAAGAATCTTGAAAGGTGCATCAAGTTTGGTCCTTAAACTTTCTGCCGGAATACACTTTGGTTCTCAAACTTTCTATTTTATAGTTTAGTTTCTTATATTTTGCAATATTAGTTTTAATATCTTGATGCGAATACAAAGATCAATTGATAAACTAACACTTCAACTAATTCATCAATGTTAACAAGTAATAAACTATCAGCAATACAATATTCTTAGAATACGAATGATTAAATTATAATAACAAAAAGTTTGAGAATCAAAATAAATTTTGAATAAAAGTTTAAAAACTAAAATATTTTTTATCAAAAAGAAAAAACAGAATCCCTAATTGAATTGCATCTCTTGTGTTCCTTGTCTCTCCAATGATGCTATAATATTTGATATTTCTTATTAACACAAAAAAAATTCAGATTAAACTTTTGCTGCATCAAAGTTCATTTGTCTTTTGCAACAGTAGTGCAATCACTTTTTTTTTTTTTCCAATCACCTTCTGTCATTCTCTCCGGTAGTGGACGGGCGAGACAGAGGAAGCATAGATACGAAAGCTGTCCAGGAAACCTAGACCTTTGGTGTCAGAACTTTTGCGACGGTTGACAAACAGAGTATGCGAATGACGTTCAGCTCATCGCTCATGGTGGTCAGTAAAAAAAAAAAAAATGATTCCATCAATGGAACCTGGTGGATTCTGCAACATTCTGTTTTAAAAACAGGGGCCAATATTGAAGCACTTTACCTTTGGTGCAGGTTTACTTGCTCACCATGGATACAGTGAAAATTTTTGATGGGAAGAAGGCTCAGCTGGTTGGGATCAAATTTCTCTCTACCTTGCGTGAAGGAAGGTTGTCCAAGGATTGCTGCTCAGGTAATCTATCATTTTGGACCGTGATATTGGACATGATCTGTGCCCGTCCGTGCTCTCTCAAATTTTATATTCTGATAAATTAGGCTTGGCTCAACCAAAAATGGTTTGACCATCCGTTTGTAAAAAAAAAAAAAAAAATGTCCTGAGGTGGGATCAAATTAATTTCTTTATAAATTTGCATGAGAGTAGGTAACATGAAGTCCAATTCCTGAATATAGTTAATAATCAATGAATCCAAATTAAGAAGAGAGAAAATTAAAAGGAGATTAACCCATCACCTGACCACATTCACGTGGCCAGGAGGGCCACAACCCACAAGAGATGCTTGCAAGAGAGGGTCTGTGTCAATTGACTTACAAACTTAGCGTGACCCATTCGTTCGCTCTTTCCATGTGATCAGCTTGTTGGGGTTGCTGTTAGAAAGAGACGCTGCACTTCAAAAGCGATCGACTCCGTTAAAGCATGAGAGCACTTCCCATCGAAGCTAAGAAAAGTTGGTGGCGAGTGAGAGGGCCCGATGGAATATTTATTTGTTATGATGTCATGATTTGAGCAAAGGACGGCAGAAGAACCACAAGTTGATCAAGCTTAAATGATTAATATTCTTATCGGGTTTTGATCAGTGAGATATATTGTATTGAAAAGAAAAAGATAAGGATGGAGGTGAAGGGTAACCTACACCACATTAACAACTTGCATTGTTAATATAAAACAATTTAATAATATTATATGATTTGGTGAAGAGTCAAAGGCACTCCAAGGCAGAACAGTGACAGCACGTGCAGAACCACGACGCCCTCTCTCCTTGGACGATCCATGATATGATATTGGGAATCTAGGTGATGCGAATTGACTTTTAGCAAGAACCATGTCATTCAGCTGACCCAATTTGAGGCAGAAAATATTCACGAACAACTTGAAGATAATCCTCCTCTCCTAATAGATTAAATAACACGAGGATTGAATTACTACCATTAACTCGATCCATGCAATCCTTTGAGCGATGGGCAGAGATGCTAAGAGCCTGTTCAGCTGAAAAAAATTATTTTCTGTTCCGAATGTTCAGTTTTCTTCTCCATTTCCACTTTTCCTTTCCTATAAAGAAATTAAAAAACCTATTCATTTATCAAAAATGATATGTATTCTTTATTTAGTCAATTAGAAGGCTTTGTCTCAAAGAAATAAAAATGTTTTTTTTGGCTATCCTTGCTCAACAAGATACATACAAGTAAAATGCTAGTGAAACAAGAATAATCCATCAGATGGTTGTGCGTTGTGCAAGACTAATCAGAAGTCCGTAAATCATCTTTTTATTGAATGTTTGTTCTTAAGGTTGGTGCTAGAAGCTATAGCGGGATCAATGTTAGATTGCTAACCAAGATCCAAAAGCTTTGATCAAGATGAAAGAGTAAGAAAATGCCGGCTAATAAGAAGTATCGGAACTAATTGATTATAGTTTTTAAGTGGCATACATGAATTAAGAGAAACATAAAGTTTTTCCCAAAAACAAAAGGAATACCTCAATACTGCAAGATTACGACAACCTTTACCATGCGAAGAAACCTCTACTCCTAGAATTGGATGGAAGTACATGGATTTATTTATAATTTATTAGTTTCTCTGTTTTCCTCCTCTCCTTTGTAAAGCTCTCTATAATTAATCATATCTCTTGATTTTAATTATATTTAGTGGAGGAAATATTTTCCCTCACTTTCCTTTAAAAGATAAACAAATAAAAAAAATTCCTTCCTTTCTTTTTTCTCTATTTTTTTAAAGAACAATGGAGGGAGAAAGACTTGCCCCCAGATTTGAAATGAAAATTTGGAATGATAAAGGTGCGATAACAAAATCAGAAGCTCTTAATGCATTGGGAAGGTGCTCCTAAAAGTGGTGCGATAACTACTGCTTTTCTTCACTTTCGTTTTTTAATGCATATAGCTAAGCTTTAGGAGAGCGATACCAGCTTGGAGGAAGTGAAGGACGCATTCCATATGTTTGATCATCTATGAGATTAGGGGTGATAATTTTTGACACGACACGATAACTCGACACGAACACGACACGAATTAAATGGGTTTGGGTTGACTATTTTTTTGGTACAAACCCGTGTATGACACGACCGTCACACGAAATTAAATGGTCGTGTTTGGGTTGATGTATTTTCAACCCGACCAAAAATGACACTCGGATACGACACAACACGACACGATTGCCACCCCTAGTGGTTATAGGGGTGGCAATTTTGACAACGACACGATAACTCGATACGAACACGACACGAATTAAATGGGTTTGGGTTGACTATTTTTGGTATAAACCCGTGTATGACACGACCCGTCAACACGAAATTTAATGGGTCGTGTTTGGGTTGATGTGTTTTCAACCCCGACCAAAACATGACACAACCCGGATACGACACAACACGACACGATTGCCATCCCTATATGAGATAGATTCGGGATTCAATGGAGCTGCAAAGAGTTTCCTGCAGCCTGTGCTACAAAGAAGAGTTTGTCCCTTGGAAGCATGCAAACAAATGATCACAGTATTAGAGAATTAATCATAATTATAGGATAGTTTTCTACCTTTGTACAGCTTTTCTTTAAATTTTAATTCTAGCCATTATTAGAGAATTAACCATAATTCTAGGATAGTTTCCTATCTTTGTATAGTTTTCCTTTAAATTTTAAATTCTAACCATTAGAGAGAATAACCATAATTCTAGGATAGTTTTCTATTTTTGTATACCCAATTTATGTATATATATTTACTCCTAATCATGAAAAAAAAGCCATTGTTTCTCAATATTCCTCTCTTTATTTCAACATAGTATCAGAGCCTAATCTTCTTGGGCATAGTTCTTTTTTTTTTCTCAATGGCTTCCGATGCTTTCTTCTGCACCAATGATTCTATCACTAATCCACAACAACCAGGCCCTACAAATATGTTTTCTCTCATGATCAACGTCAACCCAAACTTTATTTGGGTCATTATCAAGCATGCGACATTCAAGGACACACTGCCAAACGATGCCCATGTTTCGACTTGTCACTAATCAATAATCCTTCACCTTGTCCTCAAGTTCTCATGGATGTCACCTCTCCACATCCTGGCAACCATGGGCCAATCATGCTGTTCTCGGTAACAACACTGCATGAGCCAATCATGTTGTTCTCGGTAACAACACTACTCCTACTTGCTGCTGGATAGTGGAGCATCTCACCACGTTATGTTGACTTGACAATCTTTCTCTTCATAGCCCATATCAAGGATCTAATGATGTCATGATCGGCGATGGATCCGCTTTTCACATCATCCATACTGGTTCTACCACCATACCTACTTCCTTTCGCTCTTTTAATTTACAAAACATCCTTTGTATCCCTTCCATGAAAAAATAACATGCTTTCGATTATCAATTTTGCACTAATAATCATATTTCTGTTGAGTTCTCACCCTCTGCCTTTCAAGTGAAGGATTTAAACACGTATGGGGGCAATCCTTGTGATGGGTGAACCTAAGGATGGCATACATGAGTGGCCGACTATATCCCCTTCAGTTACCTCTTCTCGATCCCTTTTAGTTACCGTTTCTCCATCCCCTTCAATTACCTCTTCTCCATTGCTTGCATTTTCTAGTGTCAAGATCACTTCATCCGAGTGGCACTTTAGACTAGGTCATCCATCATTCGATATTATGAAAAATATTATTTTCAAGTTTTCTTTACCATTGTCTAGCCCGTTATCCTCTTTCACACATTGCAATGATGTTCATGTAATAAAAGTCATAAAATTCCTTTTTCTTCTTCTACCTTAACCTCATCTCATCCGCTTGAACTTCTCTTTTCTGATGTATGGACTCTCCTGTTTATTTTGTTGATGGTTTTTAGTATATGTATTTTTGTTGATCATTATATACGGTATATTTGGTATTATCCACTTAAATGGAAATCTCATATGTATGATGTTTTTATGCACTTCAAGGCATTAGTCAAAAACTAATTTAAACATCAAATTATTACTCTTTATTCAGATAATGATGGCAAATATCAAGCCATTGATAGTTTTCTCTTCACCAATGAGATATCCCATCTTACTACACTACCTCATACACCAGAACACAATGATCTTTCCAAACGACGTCATCGCCATATTGTTGAAACTGGTCTCTCTCTTCTCACTCATGCATCGATACCTCTAACTTATTGGACTTATGCCTTTGCCACTACTGTATATCTCATCAGCCGTATACCACACCCAAACTACATCTTTCGTTTTCTTTTGAAAAACTCTTTTGAGTCTCAACCCAACTACACTAAACTTTGGGCGTTCGGTTGCTTATGTTATCAATGGCTTCGTCCTTATACCAAACATAAACTTGAATATTGTTCCACTCCATGTATTTTTCTTAGTTACTCTTCAACACAAAGTACCTATATCTGTCTTGATCTATCCACTTCTAAAACATATATTTCTCATCATGTCAAATTTCTTGAAATTTTTTTCCCTTTACCACTCACATATCCCATCTAGCTCATCCTACCCTAGAAATGATTTTCAAATGGCTTCCCTTTGTCCAATTTCTATCCACTTCAAGTAGCTCACTCAATACGCCTCCACAAAAGGATTCCTCGTGTCAACATCCGACATAAAATGTTCAAACTGTCGACTGCCCCTCCTCACCAATCGACCATCGTTCTCTATCCACAGACCTCCCTTTACTCGGATATAGTTCGATTGATCAGCAAGCAACTATAGTTGACTGTTTACCAACAGAACCACACAATTCTAAAACATCTTCTACTTCAACCATAGCTCAAATTATCCATCAAAATACCCATCCCATGACTACTAGAGCGAAAAACAACATCCATAAGCCCCTAACAAAAATGAATCTCACTGCTGTCATTTCTCAACCATCAGACATTAAGCCTCATATTGTTAACCAAGCCCTAAAATTCCAAATAGATAAAGCTATGAATGATGAATTTGATGCTCTTGTTTGGAATGGAACCTAGGAGCTTGTTTCATCTTCTTCTCTACAAAAACTTATTGGATGTAAGTGGGTCTTTCATATTAAACAGTTTTCTGATGGTTCTATTGAAAGGTACAAAGCCAAATTAGTTGCAAAAGGCTTTCATCAGCGACCTGGAGTAGATTATCACGACACCTTTAGTTCGGTTGTCAAGCCTTAATACACCTTGTTCTAAGCCTGGCAGTTAGTAGAGGTTGGCAGTTGCGATAGTTGGATGTTAATAATGTCTTTCTTCAAGGCCATCTTTCTGAAGATGTCTACATGGTCCAGCCTTCGGGATTTATTGATAGAGACAATCCAACACATGTATGCAAATTAAAGAAGGCTACATATGGACTCAAGCATTCTCCACGAGCTTGGTACCTTGAACTTCGTCAGTTCCTCATTGAGTCCGGGTATTATTGAGTTCAATGAGTTTGTAAAGTTGATGGACAATAGCTTTGCTGATCCTTCTTCTACTACCATCATAAAGGTACAATTTTACTTGCATGATAAAAGTTCCAAAGGAATTCTACTCATGAGAAAGTGATGAACTCCATGATGGTAGTCTTTGAATAAATGGAAATGGACAGAATGCAGTCTATGATTCACAAGTAGGAAAGCACTTCACTGAAACAAGAATCCATGGCACCACGATTTGATGGCGTAATGTTCAGAAACACAATTTGAAAATGGCGAGTACTTCTAAGAGTAGTGCATCTTAGAATTAGATTGATAGCAGGGCGATTTAAGAAACTATAGTTGTGTCAGGCATTAAAGTAGACGTCACTAGATTGTGATAAAACCGTAAATATGGATATTATTGAGCACATTTAGTTTTTTCGCAGGCTATCAGGATGAAATCATCTTATTCTTTATGCTAATATTTTAGGCATTGATATACTGGAAAGGTCAGGAGGGTCCAATTTTAGGAAAAGTCTTGTTGCATCAGTGCACCAGTGTCTTCGGTACAGCAAGTATGTATCAAGTTCACTAATTAATCATGTACTTATGTTATTATGCATGTAGTATGCATCAAGATTCATTGAGTCTTAGTACGTACGTGATGACACTAGCATATGGTTAATCGATGCATTTGTTACGTGCTTGCTGCATCAAAGGAGGTGCAACAAATCTTTCCCTAGTTTTAAATGCATTGACGTTCGCAGGGAGTTGCTGTTGGCCGGTGGCTTTTTCTCTTTATCCTTATTTTTGTTTTTGAATAGGATGGGTGATGCGATTCAAATCTGATCGCTGGCATCAATCAAAATCCAGTGACTTTCCCAACTGAGATGGTTAGTATCTTTCTATTCTTTAATATATTAAATTTTAATGTATGTTTAGTCATAGAAAAATGAAAGTAAATTTTAATTTTTTTTGCAGAATTAAAAAACAAAATTTATATTCAAATCTAATATTTTTCTAATCATTAGAATAGGTGTTTTTAATTTTTCAAATGCACATTAAATCTAAAAAGTATCTTTAAATTATTTTTATTATTTTTTCAAAATAAAACATTATTTTTTCATATTTTTATCATATATTATCTTCATTATAAACCATCATTCACTGCCTGCTACCATCCTCACTAAGACCAAGAACATGACTATCACCATGCCTTTATCATCACTACCATATCTTCACCACCGACCATCAGTGCCACAACCATCACTATACTTCCATCATTATCACTACGACCACCACCTTCATCATCTGCCACCAACATTGCCACAACACTTCTGCCACCAACCATCATCACCATTATACATGCATCATCCATCATCTTACTTCTACAACCCACCATCACCTACTCTTCATTATCGACCACTACTACTGTTATGACCATCATGACCATACCACCACAACTACCACTACATGTCCACAACCCACAACCAATGTCATGCCACTGCCTGTTGGCCCAGATGGCAACCCAAGAGGGGGGAGGGGTGAATTGGGTTCTTTTAAAATTTTATACTTAAAACCAATTTCTCAGGATAAGTGTGCACAAGTGAAGTGATGCAATAATGCTAAGCACAATATAGAAGAAGAGAGAGAGAAAGAAAGCACGACAAACACACAAGGTTTATAGTGGTTCAGTGTTAGCCACACCTACATCCACTCCCAAATAACTATTGGGTCCACACTATAATCACCCATATTATAGCTGAGTTGTTTTGCATGATCATAACTCGAACTTGTTATTTTACACCGGGGTCACAACGAACCCAGCTGGTTTTCACATGTCACCAGCACAAAACCTAACGTAAGCTACTCTTAGCTTACCCCGAGGTCAACTACTTCAACTAATTCAATCCCCTTGATTGAATTAGAGAACAAACAATCCAAATATACGTACAACAAATTAAAAGCTCCTCAAATGAGCAAATAAGCAATATGAATAAATGAGAATAGAAAAAGCATGTTTTGAAGCAATGTGAAGTTGAGCTTTTCTTCTTTTCCTCTTCTCTTCTGAATGGGCTATCAAAATTTGAACTCCAATTTTTGAACAAGGCTCGATGAAGAGAAGGTTGAAAATTAGGGCTCTTGCTCTTTTTCTTCAAAAATATTGGAAATCCTTCGGATTTGATCTTGGAAGGCTGTTGGATTTCTCTTCTATCTCTCAATAACAATTAGGCTTTGACTCAGAGAATTTCCTCTTTGAAAACTTCTTGATTTCTCTCTTTTTCTCTTCGTTTTCTTTCTTTTCTCTCGTTCTCTTTTTTTGAACGGACGAAGCCTCGTTTTTATAATCCTTCTTAATCCAAGATTAGGTAAAAATAGCCGTTGAAATGTACTTGGATTACTTCCTCACACAAAGAAATAGATCCGTTGGAGGTTAGGTGAAAAAATATTACAGTTGGAATCAACTCTGACAGATTTGGAAAAATGATTCTGACATGTTGGAGTCAGCTCTAACTTTTCAGGTGTTGGCTCTAAGTCGGGTTTCCAAAAATAGTAACAAAAGTCCATTGTGGAGTCGGCTCCGAGATTCTGTGGTGTCGGCTCAACATGATTTGGAGTCAGCTCTAATCTCCTGGGGTGTCGGCTCTAACAATGTCCCGAAAATGTAGTCTTGTTTCTCAGGTTAGAGTCGGCTCTAAATATCCAGGTGTTGGCTCCAAAATCTGAAGCAGAAAATAGTTCTCTGTATCTCAGGTTAGAGTCGGCTCTAACTTTTTAGGTGTCGACTATAAACCGTATCAAAAGTTTCAAACTATTTTGATACGCTCTGGAGTCGGTTCTAATGACTATGGGTGGCTCTAACTTCTGAACTTTGACAAATACCTTTAAACACTGATTCAAACTGATTTTCTATTTAACATTGAATAATTTACTTTCTAAATTCCTGAAACATATGTCAATTACATTAGTAACACAAGGAATATACTCATAACTTTTGTTAATCATCAAAATCAATAAGTAGGTCAACACTACCATCACCATACCTCTACCATTATTATCCTCTTCCATTATCTTCCATCATTACCATCACCATATCTTCACTACTCTGAGCACTCTTTACTACCACCACCATCACTATTTTTTTCATCACCCACAGCCACCATTACCACCACCCACTAATGCTACTGTATCAGCATGATGCACCACAACACCATCATCATCTACTACAATTACCATTATACCTCACCTATTTCACTCATTACCATCACAACCGTGCCATCATACCTTCACCATTAACCATCCTTCACAATTCATTTTTAAAAAAAAAATTAAATAAACATATTTTTTTAATTTTTCATAAAAAAAACTAGAAATGAAAAAGAAAATCAAATAAAAAATATTTCTACAACATGCCTTAGTGTTTTAAAATATCAAAATTTTTACCTCAAAACATATCAAAATTTAATTTCATTTAACAAATATTTATTGATATATCAACTTGAATTAATGAAAATATTTGAAGTGAATGACATTGAAACATCTTTAAGAGATAGAGAAGAGTTACAGGAGTTTTGCTATTTATAGGAGTTGTTGACGCCAAGTCACTCTCCTTCAACGCGGGGAACGGAGATCCTCCTCCTTGAAGATTCCTGCAAAAAAGTCCCCGAAGACCGGTTGCTCCAGTGGGGACCCTCCGACGCTCAAGTCAGCAACTTGGGAATAAACAATGGTTAACTAGTAGAAAGAGCTAGAGAACTTGAGTTCAGGATCCCTTTCTCGTTGTGAGTGTGGGCTTTTATACCTGTTCGAGGGTCCTTTTCCTGCTTCCAGAAGGTGGCTGATTTCGAGGTACGTTGTCCTGTAGCGGATAGGTGGTAAGGTTGACAGCGACAGGTCGCAACCGACATGAGCATGTCAGATGTGCCTTGCCCTGCATGCCATCTATCAAGCGCGGCGCTACGGATGGCAGGTAGGCTTGGTCATGCCAGACACGCGCCGTTACGGGGCGCGGCCACGTGCCGTTGTAGATGAGTGGTGGATCATGTGGCTGTTGCAGGCGGTTGTGGGCCACGTGGGCGTTCAGGTGGCTTGAGGTAGTGGGTTGCTAGGCCCAAGGCTGAGGCCGAGCCCTAGATTAGGGCCAAGGCGGAGGCTCGAGGCCGAGGCTAAGGTGGAAGCTCGAGGCCGAGGGGACCTCGGGGGTCGAAGTCGCCCCGCGGGACCAAAGCGGGGCTCCATCAGTTTCCTTCACTATTACTGTAACGGCGTTGGATCAGCCATATCATATGCCCCCTCGCCCTGAGATGAAGCGGGCCCACCCCAGCGAGGCGAAAGGGGTGTCACCTCCCAAGTGGCTGATCCACCTGCTGTCAACTGCCGATGGACACGTGTCCTTAGGCGTCGCAACAATTTCGCGCGAACGATCTGGGGGATACGATGGGGCGGCCCCTGTCGTCGTCCGATCTACGAAGATCAGCCCGAGGTGTGGGCGCCCTCTCGAAGCTTGCAAAAAGTTGCCATCATTGCCATCATGATTACGTCAGCAGTGTCCCGTCATTCCAAAGGTAATGCCGGGCGCCTACCGAGGCTACCCAGCCTATGATAGGAGTCGGCGTGGTTGGGCAGGCGAGGCAGGACTATTTGAAACTGTTTAAGTTGGCAATGGCCGGTTTCCGTCACTTTGCTTCGATTGTCTTTGTCTTCCTCTGGCCTTCGACCTCACCTGCAACCCGAGAACCAGTCCCGGCATTTTCTTCCATAGGTTAGCTCCCTGTCCCTCCTAGACCTTCCTTTTTCTTTCTTCGAACCCTCGCCATGGCCTCTTCACCCTCCTGGTCCTCTTCCGCCTCCCCCAATGACCACATTTCTCCCTTGAGGCTTCATGCCTCTTCATCTCCGGCATCCTCGTGGTCCTCCGATCCGGAGGATCACATCCCAATCCTCTCACGGCAAGCCGCTCGTAGGGCTCCGACACAGAGCCACCGGGCGGCTGTCGGCACCTCACGGAGGGTGGGGGCGAAATCCCCAAGGGACCTCCTCCACGGTAACGGGCCAGGACCTGACTAACATCAGGCTCGTTACCAAATCCCTAGGGACATAGGGCTATTCATCCCTAACCCCAGACGATAGGGTAGTGTTCTCTCGGCCCGGCAGGGTGGCCGTCTATGAAATAACCCTTATGTTAGGTCTCCATCTGCCCTTCCACCCATTCTTTATTAACCTCCTCGACTACTATTCCCTAACCCCTGCTCAGCTTGTCCCAAATTCCCTCCAAACCATATGTGCCTTCATCGTCCTCTGTTACTTCCACCAAATCACACCCAGACTCTCCCTCTTCCGCAACTTCTATACCCTCCGACAGCAGGCGGCTGGTGGCTGTTTCAGCCCCGACCCGCCGAGTCCTCAAACCCACCCCCTCCTCTGTTAAGGGATGGAAGTCTCAATTCTTTTTTTTCGACCTTGACCAAGTCAAACCCGGGTGGGGGGACCCTGACCTTCGGCCAAACATGAACTTGTCGTACTCCCGGGGGACAAGGAGGCGCTGAGGCAGCTACTGACGGCCGACATCCCCAAGTGCAACCGACTCCTAACGGAGAGCAACCTCTGACTCGCCGGGTCTCCACCCGGAGCGGTGAGTTGGGACCGGCCTGGCACTTGGCCAATTTTCCCTTTGTTCCTTTCTTTTCTTCTTTTTCTCTTTCTTTTTTTTTAACTCCGACCACGTTATGCGGTGATGAAACTCCCGACCGCCAAGCTCAGGAAGGCTACCGTCAAGAGGAAGAGGGCTCTTGAGGGGCCGAGCGAGGGGCAGCAGCCCCAGCTTCTAGGCATCTGGTGGCGCAAGCTTCTCCGTCGCCCGAGCACCGGGAGCCTCCGGTGCACCGGAGGTGGACTTGACAGTGGACACCCCTCCGGAGGAGGTGGGGGTCGAAAGGGTGGCGATGGCGGAGCCCCAAGTCTCTACCGAGCCAATCCCGGCCGAGGCAAAAAGAAGCTGGGGGGAGGGGCCATCAGTGGCAGCGAGTCCACCCCCAGAGTAGATGCCAGCGGATAGCCCCCCACGCGCTGAGCCGAGCCTGCCGAGACCGCCGATGGGAGCAGAGTTAGGCTGATGCCGCCTCGGGACTCCATCATAAATGATGGGCACTGGGCAAAGCGGCTCATCTCCCAAATAATTGTGCCTAGATCCAGGAGGAGCTCAGCCACCTTGGAGTAGCTACATTCTTCCAAGAGGCCTTCATGGCTCTTGTCAGGGAAGCAATCTTGTTGACCCTCTACCTTTGAACACTGTCTGAGCACTGACACGTAGTAAATGCAGTCGGCAAACTCTTTGGTGGCCATGAGGAAGGTCATCAATGAAGGCAAGGCCATCATTCGTCAGGTTGGCTGGATGCCGAGGAGGCCCAGGCTCGGGCCGAAGCGGCCGAGAGGGCCTGGAGGCAGCAAGGATCGAGCAAGCCGCCGAGATAGCTGAGGCCACCAGCAGGCGAGGTCAAGGCCAACCGAGCCCGGGTGGCGTTGAACCAGCTTGGGGAACCCAAGAGTCTTGTCGAGGCCAGGAACCTCCATATTGCCAAACTGGACTCCGCCGTCGATTGACCGAGGCCAGGGCCAAGTGCGCCGAGGAGGCTATGAGGAGGGCCACCTCACTGGCTAAGAGACAGAGGCACGGGCCCGAGAAGTGGAAGCTGCCGCCGAGGCTAGGGTCCGCGAGGTGGAGGCTGCAACGAGGCTAGAGCTGTAGCGGCCGTAGAAGAGTTCCAAGGCTTAGAACGTTTCGCCGACGAGCTAGTCGAGGCCAACGTGGATGCCTACCTCCAAGGGTTCTGCGATGCCAAAGAGAAGGTGGCTCGGGTCCTAGATCTCCCCCGCGCCTTGGACATAGAGCCGGGCCTAGCATCCGATGGGGCCCCCTCTGATGATGAGCCCGGCCGATCCTTGATTTTGCACTGTTTTTCCCTCTTTTTTGTACCAAGTCCAACTCAGTCGGTATTTTGTAAACACTTGGGAGCATCAATGAAATTATTTTTAGCTATCTGCAATGTGTCATATTTAAGCCCCCGGCTCGCTGACATGGGACCCCTAGGGGCCCGTCGATAGAGGGGTAGTGTTTGCCCACCCGAGTGACCTCGCAACTTAGCAGCTACGTAGGGCCGGACCCCCGGAGGGCCGAGGTCGGACTAGTGAATACGTCTCCTCTAGGCGATGAAGTGTTGAGGGACATCGGCCCGGTGCCGATGGAACATCAGCCTTGGGGCACCGAGGAGGGCTCAGGCTTATGAGCACCGATGAAGCATCGGTCTTGGAATGTCGAGGTGGACTTGGGCTTTTGAGCACCGATGGGACATCGGTCTTGGAACGCCGAGGTAGACTTGGGCTTCTGAGCATCGATGGGACATCGGTCTTGGAATGCTGAAGTGGACTAGGGCTTCTGGCCGGTGGTACACCGGTCTTGGAACGCCGAGGTGGACTCGGTCCTCTGAGCACCGATAGAGCATCGGCCTTGGACGCCGAGGTAGAATCGAGCTTCTAAGCACCGATGGAGCATCGGCTTGGACTGCCGAGGTGGACTCGGTCCTCTGAGGACCAATGGAACGTCGGCCTTGGGACGCGAGGAGATCTCGGGCTTCTGAGGACCGATGAAATGTTGGCCTTGGGACGCCGAGGAGATCTCGGGCTTCGAGCACCGATGGAGCATCGGTCTTGGACTGCCGAGGTGGACTCGGTCCTCTAAGGACCAACGGAACGTCGGCCTTGGGATGCCGAGGAGATCTCGGGCTTCTGAGGACCGACGAAACGTCGGCCTTGGGACACCGAGAAGATCTCGGGCTTCTAAGGACCGACGGAACGTCGGCCTTGGGATGCCGAGGAGATCTCGGGCTTCTGAGCACTGATGGGACATCGGCCTTGGGACGCCAAGGAGATCTCGGGCTTCTAAGGACCGATGGAAACATCGGCCTTGGGATGGCGAGGAGATCTCGGGCTTCTGAGGACCGATGGTACATCGGGCTTACAGTGCCGAGCTGGCCTCGGGCTTTTTGCCGATGGTACACCGGTCTTCAGTGCCAATGGTACATTGGTCTTCGGTGCTGATGGTACATTGAGCTTGTAGTACCGAGCTGGCCTCGGGCTTTTTGCGGTGGTACACCGGTCTTCAGTGCCAATGGTACATTAGTCTTCGGTGCTGATGGTACATCGGGCTTGCAGTGCCAAGCTGGCCTCGGGCTTTTTGCCGGTGGTACACGGTCTTCAGTGCCAATGGTACATTGGTCTTCGGTGCTGATGGTACATCGGGCTTGCAGTGCCGAGCTGGCCTGGGCTTTTTATCGGTGGTACACCGATCTTCAGTGCCAATGGTACATTGGTCTTCGGTGCCAATGGTACATCGGGCTTGCAGTGCCGAGCTGGCCTCGGACTTTTTGCGGTGGTACACCGGTCTTCAGTGCCAATGGTATATTGGTCTTCGGTACCGATGGTACATCGGGCTTGCAGTGCCGAGCTGGCCTCGGGCTTTTTGCGGATGGTACACCGGTCTTCAGTGCCAATGGTACATTGGTCTTCGGTGCCGATGGTACATCGGGCTTGCAGTGCCGAGCTGGCCTCGGGCTTTTTGCCGATGGTACACCGGTCTTCAGTGCCAATGGTACATTGGTCTTCGATGCCGATGGTACATCAGGCTTGCAGTGCCGAGCTGGCCTCGAGCTTTTTCGGTGGTACACCGATCTTCAGTGCCAATGGTACATTGGTCTTCGTGCCGATGGTACATCGGGCTTGCAGTGCCGAGCTGGCCTCGGGCTTTTACCGATGGTACATTGGTCTTCAGTGCCAATGGTACATTGGTCTTCGTGCCGATGGTACATTGATCTTCGGTGCCGATGGTACATCGAGCTTGCAGTACCGAGCTGGCCTCGGACTTTTTTGATGGTACACTGATCTTCATGCCAATGGTACATTGGTCTTCGGTGCCAATGGTACATCGGGCTTACAGTGCCGAGCTGGCCTCGGACTTTTTGCTGATGGTACACTGGTCTTCAGTGCCAATGGTACATTGGTCTTCGGTGCCGATGGTACATCGGGCTTGCAGTGATGAGCTGCCTCGGGCTTTTTACCAATGGTACACCGGTCTTTGTGCCAATGGTACATTGGTTTTGGTACTGATGGTACATCGGGCTTGCAATGCCGAGCTGGCCTCGGGTTTTTGCCGTGGTACACCGGTCTTTAGTGCCAATGGTACATTGGTCTTCGATGTCGATGGTACATCGAGCTTGCAGTGCCGAACTGGCCTCGGGCTTTTTACTGATGGTACACCGGTCTTCAGTGCCAATGGTACATTGGTCTTTGGTGCCGACGGTACATCGGGCTTGCAGTGCTGAGCTGGCCTCGGGCTTTTTGCAGTGGTACACCGGTCTTCAGTGCCAATGGTACATTGGTCTTCGGTGCCGATGGTACATCGGGCTTGCAGTACCGAGCTGGCCTCGGGCTTTTTTTCAGTGGTACATCGGTCTTCAGTGCCAATGGTACATTGGTCTTCGGTGCCGATGGTACATCGGGCTTGCAGTGCCGAGCTAGCCTTGGCTTTTTGCCGATGGTACACTGGTCTTCAGTGCCAATGGTACATTGATCTTCGATGCCGATGGTACATCGGGCTTGCAGTGCCGAGCTGGCCTCGGACTTTTTGCCGGTGGTACACCGGTCTTCAGTGCCAATGGTACATTGGTCTTCGGTGCCGATGGTACATCGGACTTGCAGTGCCGAACTGGCCTCGGGCTTTTGCCAATGGTACACCGGTCTTCAGTGCCAATGGTACATTGGTCTTCGGTGCCGACGGTACATCGGGCTTGCAGTGCCGAGCTGGCCTCGGGCTTTTTTCGATGGTACACCGGTCTTCAGTGCCAATGGTACATTGGTCTTCGGTGCCGACGGTACATCGGGCTTGCAGTGCCAAGCTGGCTTCGGCTTTTTGCCTATAGTACACGGTCTTCAGTGCCAATGGTACATTGGTCTTCGGTGCCGATGGTACATCGGGCTTGCAGTGCCGAGCTGGCCTTGGGCTTTTTGCTGAAAAGCTGGATTACTCGAACACATGTTATTAATATAGAGTGTGGGGTAGAAGCCCAAAAGGATGCAAGTGTACAATTCAATATAAAGAAAGGGTATACTACTGATAATACCGACGGAGGTTGTCAGCGTTCCACGTCCGCGGGAGCAGCTTCCCATCTAGTCCTTCAATTCTGTACGCTCCATGTTGGAGTGCCTTGGTGACTCGGTAGGGTCCTTTCCAATTTGGTGACAGCTTGCCTCCTTCCGTCGGTTTCAAAACTTTGGCCCGTCGGAGGACCAAGTCCCCTGGCAAGAATGTCTTTGGGCGGACACGGGCATTGTAATACCTGGTGTCCGCTATCGGTAGGCTGCCATCCGGAGTCGCGCTCGATCCCGTATCTCCTTCACCAGGTCAAGGTTGGCCCGCAACTGATTTGGATTGTCCTCCTCGCTGTATGACTCCACCCGAGGGCTCGGGAGCCTATCTCCACAGGAATGATAGCTTCGGACCCGAACTAGGCTGAAGGGAGTTCTTCGGTGGGGGCTCGCGGCGTTGTGTGGTATGCCCATAGCACATTGGGGAGCTCCTCACCCACCATCCTTTGCAGTCATCCAGCCGGCTCTAAGTCCTTGGAGAATGATGCGATTGGTCACCTTAGCTGCCCATTGGTCTGAGGGTGCCCGACCGAGGTGAACCGCTGAATACCCAGCTCGATGCAAAATCCTCGAAGGACGTTGTCAAACTGCCGGCCGTTATCGTGATGAGGGTATGCGTAGCCCGAACCGGCACACTATGGACTTCCAGAAAAGGATCTCACCTTGCTCTCGGTGATCTTAGCGAGTGCCTCGGCCTCGATCCACTTGGTGAAGTGGTCAACGGCTACCAACAGGAATTTGCGCTGACCGAAGGCTGGAGGAAAGGTCCAAGATGTCCATACCCCACTGGGTGAAGGGCCAAGGTACCGCCAAGGGGTCAGCTGGGACGTTGGCTGCCGCTGGATGCTGGCATGGCGTTGGCAACTATCACACCTCTTGATGAGCTCGGCACGTCCTCCTCATTGTCAGCCAGTAGTATCCTTGCGTAGGGCTTTGTATGCAGGGCTCTGCCCCCCAGATGACTTCCACAAATGCCCTCATGGATCTCCCGCAGGATGTAATCAGTTTCCATGGTCCGACAAACTGAGGATCGGGTATGAGAACGATCTTCGGTAGAGCTTCCCGTCCATCATCAGGAACTTTGGGGCCCACTAAGCAGTCTCGCCTCGGCTGGGTCTTCAGGGAGGGCGCCATCGGTCAGGTATCGGATGTAGGCATCCATCCAAGAGGGCTCTGCCCGACTAGCAGAGCTCCTCTGCGGCTTCGATGCTTGGGGCTTGCAGATGCTCCACGTACGTCCTTCCCAAGGTCCGTCGGCCAAGGTGGCCAAGCAAATAATGCGTCGGCCCTAGCATTCTCCCTCGGGAAATGTAGCTGACGTGAAAGTAGACAAACTGAGAGGCTTGGGACTGTACCTTGCTTAGGTAATGGGACATGGTTGGGTCTCTGGCCTCGTACTCCCCAGCAACTTGCCCAGAGACAAGCTGAGAGTCCGTGAAGGCCCTCAGACTTCGCGTCGAGCTCCCTGGCCAGCTTCTTTCCCTGCCAGCAAGGCTTCATACTCCGCTTGATTGTTGGTGGCTGGAAAGAGAAATGGAGGGCATACTCTACCACCTCCCCCTTAGGGCTCGCAAGAATGAGTCCATCCCTTCCCTTGGGAATTCCGCCATCAACATGCAGGATCCAGCCTTCCTCCCTGCCCCCTCAGCCATGGGGGACTCTACGTGCATCTCCGGGTGCGACTCCTCCGGATGCTCCTCGGCCCAGGTGCACTCAACCAAAAAATTGGCTAACACCTGGGACTTCATTGGCCGACCTTGGCGGATGGATAGGTCGAACTCTTAGCTTGATGGCCCACTTTGCCAGTTGACCAGAGGTATCAGGACGGGACAAGATAGTCCGAAGGGTTGGTCCGTGAGCACCACGATTGGATGGGCTTGGAAGTAGGGTCGAAAGCGCTTGAGCAGAGATGATCAGGGCAAATAATTTTTCGTCTTGGAATATCTGGTCTCAGCATCATGAAGTACTTTGCTGGTGTAGTAGATCGGCCTTTGCGCTCCGTCGGCATCCATGCGAGCAAGCATGGAGCTGACGGCCTCGAAGGAGGCTGCAAGATACAGAAAGAGTTCCTCTCCGCTCCTTGGCTTGGACAACAGTGGCGGAGTGGATAAAAACTTGTTTCAGCTCCTCAAAGGCCTCCTGATATTCATTCGTCCACTCGAAGCTGTTGACCTTGCGCAGTGCCTTAAAGAAAGGCAGACACCTCTCCGCCGACTTAGACAAGAAGGACTCAAGGCTGCTACCCTCCTAGTTAGGCATGCACCTCACTCTTGTTAGCTGGGGCCTCATGTCCAGTATGGCTTGGATCTTATCGGGGTTGGCTCAATCCCTCGCTGCATCACCATAAAGCCCAGAAACTTGCCTGCTGTAACTTGAAGGCACACTTGTGGGGGTTCAGCCTCATCCGATACGGCGAGATTGCTGAAGGTCTCTCAAGGTCGGTAACATGGTCGGCAGCATGGGCGCTCTTGGTCAGCATGTCATCCACGTACACCTCCATGTTACGCCCGATCTGGTCCTCAAAGACCTTATTCATTAACCTTGGTAAGTGGCCCCGGCATTCTTCAACCCAAACGGCATCACCTTGTAGCAATAAATCCCCTTCTTGGTTACAAAGAGGTGGCTTCTCATCTGCCGGGTCCATCTTGATCTGGTTGTACCCCGAGAAGGCATCCATGAAGCTGAGGGTCTTCATGGCCGGACGTAGCGTCCACAACTGATCGATCTGAGGCAGTGGGAAGCTATCTTGGGGCATGCTTTATTGAGGTCGGTGAAGTCCATGCACATCCTCAACTCCCACTGGCCTTGCGAACCATCACGACATTCGCCAGCCAGTCGGGTAGTGCACTTCATGAATGTGGCCGGCCGCCACCAACTTACCGCACCTCCTCATCTATGGCCTTCTGTCTGTCGGGGGCGAAGCTCCTTTTCTTCTACCGGATGGATCGGCACTTCGGCTTAATGTTAGCTGGTGGGTAATCACTTCCTCGGGATGCTCTGGCATGTCAGACGCGACCATGCGAAGACATCCATTGGCTCACAGAAAGGTGAGGAGCTGGTCGCGAGCCTCCTCCGGGAGTAGGGCCCCGACCTGGACCGTTCTTGTCGGGTCCTCTCCTAGAGGGAAGGTCAACAGGTGCTCGGCCAGCTCCTCCTCTCTCTCGAGTCTCGGGGGTCGAGCGCCTCAGGTGCAGGTGCAAGTACCGCCCCTGAGGGCTGGGGGCCATGTGGTAGCAAAGCGTAGGTGGGTTCTGCTCCCCCGCATTTCCCCGACTCCTTCGTGGTAGGAACCTCACCAGGAGCCTTTTAATGGAGATAACAGCATCCAGGAGGTTAAGTTCGGGCCTTCCGAGTATCACGTTATAGGCAAGGGGCACCCGGACCACCAAGGAAGCTCATAAAAACTAGTACTCTAACACGGGGCTCCCGGCCATGACAGGGAGAGTGATTTCCCCTCGACTTTCACAGAATCTCCTGTGAACCCCATCAAGGGTGGCGACAGGCCAGAGTAGTCAGGTGACAGGTTCATACGAACAAAGGCATCATAACTTCAAAACATCCACCGAGCTCCCACTATCAACTAGAATTCTTTTTACAGGATGCTTAGCGATCGTCATAGACACGACGACGCTGTCATCATTTTTGTTGACCACCCCCTCTAAGTTCCTTTTAAAAAGGGAATTACAGAATCTAACCCCCCTCCCCCTCGGCCTCTTGGCGGGCCCTCCTGCCCCCCAGGAATCATCGCCGTCTTCTCATTGGGCATTGTCGATCACCGGCGGCGGAGGCGCTGATGGGCCAGGTGCACCCGGGTTGTTCCTCTTGAACTTTCCCAGGTGGCCCGCTGGATAAGGTCTTCAATAGCCTTCTTCAATTGGCGACAGTCGTCAGTGTCATGACCGTGATCCCGGTGGTAGCGACAGTACAGGTTCTTGTTGCGAGGGGTCTTCGGGTTCAGCGGAGGAGGGCGCTGAAGGTATGGCTCGCCCTCGATCTCAAGCAGGATGTGAGATATTGAGACAAGCAAGGGGGTGAATGGTCCGTCCTCGGTGCAATAGCCGCGGTCGGTTGTCGGGTCGGCGGGGAGGCTCGGGCCTCCTGGGATGAACCTCTGCAGGCTCAGGAGCCAGCTTCTTGGTGGCGCCTCCGTTAGCCTCGCAGGGATGAGTCAGCCTCGTCGTGCGGATGTACTTTTGGGCCCGGCTCAAGAGTTTGGCGTAGGAGCTGGGCGGCTTCTTATCGAGGGAGTACACAAAATGGGAGGGGCAGAGCCCTCGCTTCAAGGTCAGGGTGGCCACGGAATCCTTGAGGTTGTAGACCTCGAGGGCAGCTTCTTTGAATCGAGCGACGTAGTCCCGCAGGAACTCGCCGCTTTTCTGCTGGACGGAGAATAGACTATCTGCCACTCTAGGTATCTTTCGGCAGGCGTCAAAATGGGCCAAGAAAGCCCTTTCCAACTGGCAGAAGGAGTTGATATTCTGCGGGGGCAGGCGGGAGTACCAAACTCGGCCGCCTTCCTCAAAGTGGCGGGGAAGGCAACGTAGAGAAGAGAGTCAGTTGTCCCTGGACCTGCATGAGAACCTTGTAACTCTCCAAATGATCCAGGGGATCAGTGGTCCCATCGTACGGGTCCAACTGAGGGAGACGGAACTGGGTTGAGATTGGTTCCTCCATGATGCGGCGAGTGTTGGGAATTGTATCCTAAAGCCAATCATTTGATGATGTGCTGATGAAATTGTATATAAATTAATATATTAATAAAAGTTATTTGGCAGTTTATTCATTACAAGAACATCTTCTTAAAACTCCTAATAGTAATGAAGCCCTCAGGATCTCCTTCACGATAAAGAAGGATTTATTTTTGAAGGTCCTTAAAAGAGTTCGCGACCAAATGATATACTATGACAGGGCCATAGTACTATCAATTATAGGATGTTGTATATCATATTTGTTGGTTTTCTCTTAACCAAGGAGTGTAGAGACACTGGTATGACATACAGATGAAAGTGTAGGAGTACATTTTACCGAACGTGACTCATTTTCGGATACTCTACTGTCAAGAGTTAATCCGAGAAGATATAGGTATAAATATCCTTCAGACCTGAAGATCGCAACCAGTGGCTTACAAGAAACTTATTGTACTTAGGTGCCGGACCACCTAGATTTTAATCCAGCTACGAAAGGTTATTGGGTGCAGTCAAGTACTTGTGGTAGTCAGTTGTGGATCAAGATGGAATTTGACCTATCCCGTTAAAAGGAGAAATGCTTGTGTTTCAATTTAGCAAGACCTTGGCCAAGGCACTTCATGTGAAAGTCACATGATCACTAAATTGACATCACTTTATGGATTTGCTGTTTAGAGTTGACAGGCTCTTAAGCCATCCTTAGCATTTGTGGTCAAGAGGATGAATTATACGGTAACTGTTTCTTAGGGTTCTTGGAGTTTGCTCGGCAACTCTTCGACCTATCCGGACGTCGGGTTCCATTGCTAGATGGGCACATCGATTAGTATAGAAAATTATTTCTATGCTACCGGCTTAGGTTCGAACCTAGAGAGTCACACGCATAGAAGTTTTCTAGGATGATCTATTTGCTGATCAATGATTGAGAATCGTATATGATTTAATTAATAAATTTGATTGATTGAATTATCTCTATTGGATTAAGTACAAGTGAATAAGATTCAATTGGTTTAAGTCTACTAGAAGGACTAATCAATTTCAAATATTGATTTAAAATTAGATTTGATTTGGATTTAAATAGATTCAGGATTAGCCAAATTTGATTTGGGCTAGGACCATGATCTATATTGGTTTAATCCAATAAATTCAAATTAGTTTAAAACCAAAAATCCAAACCCCATGTGTGAAAAGGTTTTCTCGCATGATGAGATAACTAAAATCTCATCTCATGAGAAATTAAATTCTCATGCAGAATTTAATTTATAACTTTTAGTCTTCTTCAATGATTCCCAAGTTCAAGAAAAGTAAATTTTGCTAAAAGGTGCCTCTTTGGAAGAGCACTCCACACAACTCTCCGTGCATTGACAAGTGTGTGAATTAATGTGCCTCTTTGGAAGAGCACTCCATACAACTCTCCGCGCATTGACAAGTGTGTGAATTAATATGCCTCTTTGAAAGAACACTCCACACAACTCTCCGTGCATTGACAAGCGTGTGAATTAATATGCCTCTTTGGAAGAGCACTCCACACAACTCTTTATGCATTGATAAGTGTGTGAATTTAATATGTCTCTTTTTTTCACAAAAATAGCGGAATTCTAAATGTTAGAATTCAATAGGCTGGCTAATATGAAACTATAAATAGAGGACATCCCTCACCAGATAACAGAACACAAGATCAAAAGAGATCAAAAATTCTAAACAGTTAGAACCAAGTGTTACAGTTCTAAGAGTTAGAACAGAAAATTATGGTGTGATTTTAGTGTTAGCAAAAGCTTGGTGGATCTTGGAGAAGATTCAAGTGAAAGAATTCAAGATCAGTAAAATTATTTTTCCGCGAGCTAGCACTCCCGGGAATCCGATCATTCGGGGGCTTCGCATGGACAATATAGAGGCCAGACGATTGAACGGCTGCAGAGCACAATGGATTACCTACTGTTCTTAAGGTGAGTGATTTGATCCTTAGATCTTAGGCATGCTTCAAGATGAGTAGTATGACTTCTCATCTTGAAGATTAAGATATGATCTTAATTATTAAATTTATATGCAATACTTAGATCAAACGATCTTATAATATAGGCAAGGATTGATCTTGATGCATGTTAGAAAGATTAATATGTAATCTTTAATTTTGCATTGATAATTGTTATCAAATTTTAAAATATGTATGCCTCAGGATTAGCTCTCCCAACAAATGGTATCAGAGCAATGGTTTCTTATTGATCTAATTTATTGCATGTAAATTAATGTTCTTATTAATTGTGTAATTATGGCTAAAAATCGCAAGGCTATATGGTCATAGATGGATTGAAAATCTAAATTACCCATTCAATGAGGTATTCTGTGACATATTGTCGTGCTATTGTTCTATCATTGATGCTCAATCCAAAGATAATTTAAATTGAGCTTATGCATCAAAACATAGATTACACGCACTCTCAAAGATGTTTTATATTTGATACATATTGATGTTATATAAAGCATGATATTTGCATGTTTAGTATAAAATATAGATATGATATATGATGGCATGATGTCTATGTTATGAAACATACAAATATTTATGAGAGTCTAATTTGAATGTCAAATGTTAATTCATAATCTCTTTAGATATGATCTAAATATAGGAATTATGAGTAGTAACATAATACATGTGATGCTTGATTGAAATATATGACATGTAAACATGAATATATTTAATCTTTTGGGTTAGCTAAATTGGATCCATAAAGGGTTAGACCCTAAGGTTTAAATCAACTGGACTAAAAGAGTATTTGAACAAATCTAATAGATTAGATTAAGAATGCTCTAAATCAAACAATAGTTGTAGTTGTCATGTCCTTCTCTTTGATTAAACCAAATGGAAGTAGATTAGGCTCCGTGGTTGAGCATGAA